>JAQFYC010000082.1:0-92750 GCA_034694165.1 Tomocerus mixtus | reverse complement strand
GGCAAACGGAGTCCAAGCAGTCACAAGACGCCCGACCGAAGGTCGGGCTCTTGTGACTGCTTGGACGGAGTTTTTTGCTATATAATGTAAAACATGTGTAATGAATGTCAATTCGAGAAGCACATCAATAAATCTATCTATCTACAAAGGATAGAAGTATTTTAACCTGTGGAAGGATTATCTCACAAATGAGAATTAAGTAGAATCCTAAGAATTTACAATTCCGAGAATAATAATATTGTAAAAATGGGAACAAACCCAACTCATGAACCAAATTCATAATGCCTTTCTATTATGAATATCATCATACTGAGCATAGCTCATACTTCTAGCGAGGATTTTCACGAGGATGTTTGGTCAATTCAATTGAAATCAATATATAATATATAATATAGTATATACGACGATGTCACGAATGGAAAAGAAGTCATCATTCCCAAATAAGCATACTTCTTCAACATCAAAACCAATAAGGATGCAGCATACGTCTTTACGATGACCTTACTTAAGAAACAAGGCAATATGGATCTTACAATTTACGAATCAGCACCACTGACAGATTCCATTAAAATTCGCGCCACGATAATTCGCCGCCCAGACCATTCCCCTCCGCCACGCCAAAAATTTATTAATGATAAATATATTTATTACTCCTTATTTCTGTAAATTTGAGTGCCAGGTTGGGGAATGGTCATGTATTTCTATAATAATATAATATAAGAACTTATACATATTATTTATGTGCTTGATCATAATGTGCAAAGTGGCAGGCTTTCTAATCAACAAAAGCTTAATAAGCAATTAATTTAGTGTAAGAGTATGACCAATAATGCAAACTATGCTTTTGTTGCACTCCAGGGTTTGGGTGGGACATAATATAGGAAATAGGTTCAAATGAAAACAGAATATAATACATATACACGCAACAGCAGCAGACAAGTAAAAAGTTTGTAATGCCAATTACAAACTTTTTGATAAATTACAACAATGTGCGAAACCACGTAGGTAAAGCGCGCCCCACTGTCATAACCGTCCACGCTTGTGTTAATACGGTCATCATTAATAATATAATAATATTATCAAAATACCTCCTCCTCTTCTTAGGGGGTTGTTCACCTTTTTTGATGTTTTCAAGCTTTACTTGATTTAAGCACTGCAGTTGTTTTAAGCCAGAGATAAAATTCCAAAGACACAGATGATCACCTCCGAGAAACTTACGCAAGGCATTGTTGGTGCCCTCGTTGATTTTGATTCCCCGGTAAGTAACTTAAGTGCTCCAGAGGTGATGAGGGAACATTGGTGCACGTCTCCCTTTTCGGCCAAGCCTACATCCAGGTTTCTTCGAAATAATCCATTAAAGGTTGCAATAGCCTTTAATTCTTTTTAAAAAAGTCAGAGTCGCACAAAACTTCAAACCTGGACACAATGTCTGTGAGCGGTTAAAATGTTAAATAACACAGCTATTTAATATGTAGAGAAAAGTCTGGACCTTCCATTACGTCCATACATTTTTCGTAGATTTCACTCTCCTTTTGGATATGCTTCCAAATGCAATGTGTAAAGTGAAAAAACATCCCCGTTTTCAGACGGTTGGATAATGATCAGAGTTAATGAATGCCTGTTGATAATCTGCCATGATCGATAAAGGGTTCAGTCCGGGTGCCAAAATTTTCAGCTCCTCATTCATTCTCTCAAACGTAGTTTGACGTTCATTTGACATTACTACATCAACATCTGGTACACTATAGATATACCTATGCAAATAATGTTTGTGCGGATTTAAATGTTCCATCAGCGTGAATATGAGAGTTGCACATAAAATGAAGATTACTTTCAGTTCTAAGAATTAGAAGCTTGTCTTGGTCATTGCACATTGAAACTTGAGCAGTGTGGTTAATTGTAGCTGCCATTGATTTTATATTCAGTTTTAACTCTATACACCTTAGGTCACGGGCAGTTTCAGGGTGATCGTGTTTGTGTAGAATTTTGATTATATTGCCCAAAGAATGACAATTTCTTTTGGAAACGTAAATCTCTATCCCGAAAAACCGCCAGGTTTTCCTTCCGTCTAGTCCAATTTAGTTCAATTCGTGGACATTGTTCAATTTGTCCATTATGTTCTTTCCCTTTTCACTTTTTACAAAAGTAAATTCGCGATTTCCTATGTTAAGCAATATAATAGCACCTAAATATAAATCACCTAATAATAGATCTTTAGACAATTTGTTCACTTTCCTTCAATGTCCATTTTAATACTATAATATAATTATTCATATTGTGGACCCATATACTTATACTTGCAATTTACTGTACATCCGTTGCAAAAGCCTACTTGTGAAAACGTATAGTTATTAGGATAAAAACAAATAGTTGAACAGTAGTTATGTCTGGTAGTAAGTAGTATGTCTCAATTATAATGTCTGAATATAAAGTTAGGAAAGCTGGTATTTGTCATAAGAAATATACAGATATCGATAAACGCATACTGTCATATTCAGTTTTGACACCCTCCGTTAGGAATTTAGCAAAGCAAGGACTCTAAAGTGTTATGCTTTTATTAAAATTCAAGGGCGGAAGCAGGAAAATATTTCGGGATAGGCTCAAAATATGCGGTTCAGCAAAAAGCAAAAAGAGCAAAAAATCGCGCGTAGCGCGAAAAAATTTTGCAATGTTTGTTCAGGTTTGCCAAATTCTACAATAAGGGGCTGATTTTACCTCCAAATTACAACGATGTGTGTTTAATTTTGCTGTTTTAATGCAACTTAATAAGACATAGACGTTGAACAGAATCGCGCGCAGCGCAAAATTTTACTGCCGTAAGGCAGTGCTTTATTTGTAGAAATGAAGTAGAAGGAATTAAGAAAGTTTATTTTTAACAGAAACGTGCAAATTTTCTTATGTAGCAGTTAAGTTTATTTCTGATTTTATATTTTATTAAAAACTTGCCCAAAAATTACAAAAAGGACACCGTTTGACGTAACGATACAGGGCACGACGACAAGTCAGATACCTTATTATCCATTTGAGCTAAAATCAATCATCATTTTCTGGAAAATCAATATATTACACTAAGGAAACAAAGTCGAATTGATAAATTGAGAGAATGTTTGGACAGTATTCTAAGCTCCATAGAAGTTTCCCAACAGGATAGTTGCATGGCGGTTGACGATTTTATTTCGGAGAATTTTAAAATATCATTTCAAAGATGTGAGATAGACGATTCACAATTTGAACATGAAAGCAAACTAGAGATATGACACACTAGTGTTACGAGAAATGACAGAATTGAGATAAGATAATTTAGAGAATTGATTACTGAATATCGTTCTCTTCTTGAGCAAATGTATTTAATTTGCAGGGAATATTGTTACCCAAAAACTCAATTATCAGAAAGTGAAATAAATAAAATTATAAAAACTTGGATGAAATTGTAAAAAAATTTAGATACACTTTGCAGTTGCTTTATAAACGGTTAAATCCAGGAGCTTTGCAAACCTTGTAATAAAAGTAGCAAAGACACAGTAGTAAAAGTAATATTACGCAATGAGCAATTTCAAATTACTATTGAACAAAAATTTATTGACATCAAAACTTAAGCACTTTTAGCTCACTGAATACTAAACATCTACAGATTGCGACTACAAAAATCAAAAACTAGGAATTACAAAAATGTAAAAGCGTATTATATTTGCACTTTGCACTGCAATATGTTGCTAAAATGTAAAAAATTATAAAATTCAATTAAATAAAACAGGTCATTTGTTTACAATACGAACACAACAAAACAGTAGCTTCTGTCAAAGTTGGATATTTATTCGCCCGTTAAATACTCACGCTTGATTTTTTTGCTAAAGTTGCGTTACCTTTATTTACAGTACATATGTATCACGTTGGTTTTGTTAATATGAATTAAAAATTAGGAAGTTCTGTTAATAATTTAATTGCTATATATTAAAAGGTTAATTAAATCGGTTAAAATTCATGCCAATATATTTATGAAATATCAACATTTTGAAAAAAAAAATATTTACATAGTCGAGGAACCGAAGTAGAAGCCAGTCAAAACTGTATTCAACGGCTCTAGTCACTGTGCCATCTGACACTATTGTAACTTGTGAGCTCTTTACACTTATATAGCACACATGGGCATACCTGTATTGCTATGCAGTGCACGAGCTATGCTATCGGTTGGAAAGCTATACTTTAACAATGAAATCACCTCCTCTCTCTTTCTGCATAGCAGATTTATACGAGAATGTATACGGTTTTATACTATTCGGACACAGATCTGCTCAGATTAGTGTTTTTGCGCCGCCTTCCTTCTGTTTTGCATAACAGTTTTAGCGCGGTTTTATACTATTCGGACAAAGATTTTTACAGTAGATTTCAGATTGGGAAATAGCTTAGAGTTAAATTCCTCTAGGTAAGTTGTAAATAATTGAAATGATGTTGATGTCTTATGTAAGTGTATTTTTAAATAATATAATAGAAATATTGAAAAATATATATATTTATTATTCAATAATTTTGGGCGGCGAATTATCTTGCGGGGACTTTTTGCTGCAACGAATTTTCCTGCGGCAACTTTTCTTGCGGCGAATTTTGCTGCGGCGAATTTTTTGTCACCCCACTAACAATGTTTGAAAATCTGTTAATTACCTTGGAGGACGGCTTAAAAAACTTATTTATGGAGAAGTTTGTTATTCAAATTTTATCGGAAGGCACAACGTAAGCGTATTATATTAAATTCGCTACCATACGTTGTGATGATATACTTTTGCTTTACATTTTATGCATGTTTTTAAATTATTGAACTATGAATTTTTATTGATGATTTGCTTTGGTGAGTTGGCCGTGGTATTATATATTTTTAAACTAGGAATAATTATAAATAAGTATATATCATAAATCTAAATCGTATGTCACAGCTATCTATGCTATTGTAAGACGTATTTAACCTTAATTCTCATTTGTGAGATAATTCCTAACACTTCTACATGTTAAAATATTTCTATCAATTGTATGTATATATATTATGGTTGCCTATACCTTCGTACATCAATGTTTAACCTTAATTCTCATTGTTGAGTTCATACCGCATGTTAAAATATATGCCTATCCTTTGCATGTGATTTCAGTTCTGACCCACACATGTACTTCTTGAGATGCTCCCATCGTTACATACTACTACTCCTTACATACTACAATTATGACACGCTAAATAAATACATAAACTCTCGAATTTTTAGAAATTCTACATTTATTCTGACATCACTTAATAATAATCAATAAAACTGCCAAGCCACCATATGCAGCCCGCCCGAATGAGTGTAAGTTGTAGTAGATATTTCACAAATATCTTTATAAACAGCAATTGGAAATATTTAAGTTAAGGTTTTTAAGGAAAAATCCATAAAATCAATTATGGTGTTTCTATGGAAATATTCGAAAAATTAATTAGCCCGCCCGAGTGTGCGAGGTTGGCTTATGTAATCGCAATGTCTGTCTGTCTGTCATTACTGTAACTCACGAACGCATAAACTTAGGATGATGAAACTTTTTATTCAACATGTCCTTGACATGACTAGGAACGTTATTGAAAATGACCAAAATCGGTCCACTGGTTCCTGACATATGACTGCTTATACGTTGTCTTCATTTTCATAGAAAATAGTAAAATTGGGGTATTGAAATGTTGAACACTGCTTCCACGTTGTCTTCATTTTGATAGTCGACATAAAATCAACGGTATTGGAAATATAAATGAACAAGGTATACTATGAAATACATTTTGCTGCTTCTATCTTCTGATATGGTCAATTTGGATCCTAGAATTATCCACTTTTATTTGATAGTCAAAATCCGTTGTTATGGTGAAAATGGTGATAATCTTCCATTTAATAGTCAAAATGGGTTTCTATGGTGATTATCTGTATTCAATAGACAAAATGGGTTTTTATGGGGATTATTTTGTATTTAATAGACAAAATCGATTGCTATGGTAATTATATTATCGACAAGCTAAATTTTGTAAATTTTCCATATTTAATACCATAAAAATATTTTGTGAATTTTCCATGGAAATACCAAAAAAATATTTTGTGAATTTTTCATGGAAATACCAAAAACCAATTTTGTGAATTTTCCATGGAAATACCAAAAAAATATTTTGTGAATTTTCTATGGAAATACCAAAAAAATTTTTGTTAATTTTCCATGGAAACAGCAAATTAAATTTCGTGAGTTGTCCATAGTAACCCTAAACAAAATTTTGTGAATTTTTCCATAGAAAACTCAGCCTAAACATTTCAAACTACTGTTTATAAGGATATTTTTTACAATTATGCAACATTACACTCACTCGGGCGGGCTGTATATGGTGGATTGGCAGTTTTTTGTGATTCTATGGAAAAATCCATAAAATTAATTCTGGTGTTTCTATGGAAAAATTTACAAAATTTAGTTTGGTGTTTTTATGGAAAAATTTACAAAATTTAGTTTGGTGTTTCTATGGAAAAATTTACAAAATTTTTAGTTTGGCGTTTCTTTGAAAAATTTAGTTTGGTGTTTTTATGAAAAATTTAGTTTAGTGTTTTTATGAAAAATTTAGTTTGGTGTTTCTTTGAAAAATTTAGTTTGGTGTTTTTATGAAAAATTTAGTTTAGTGTTTTTATGAAAAATTTAGTTTGGTGTTTTTATGAAAAATTTAGTTTGGTGTTTTTATGAAAAAATTTGGCGACCCTTCAATTTGATGCTTCCATGGCTCATTTTTAGTGAAATAGAAGCGTAATATTTTATTTCGATCTTCTCTCAATTTCACTTTGGCTATCAAAATTAATACAACGTGGAAGCAGTGTATTACATTTCAATACACCACTGCTTTTAACTTTGACTGTCAAAACTAAGACAAAGTAGAGGCAGTGCAGTGTATTGCATTTCAATACCCCCATTTCCTAATTTTCTATTAAAATGAAGACAAAGTATAAGCAGTCATATGTCAGGAACCAATGGACCGATTTTGGTCCAAAGCAATAGGGTTCCTATCCATCACAAGTACATGTAATATAGTAATATACCAAGTTTTATCATCCTAGGTTAATGCGATCGGAAGTTAGAGTGTTTCCGGACGGACGGAGACACAGACGCATTTGCAGACATTGAGATTACATAAGCCTGCCGAGTATACTCGGGCGGGCTAAAAAGTACGTAGATGAATGAGGGTGGGTTTTAAATATCCTGTTTGTACTGTAACATGAAAGAATAAAATATTGGAATAGTAGAACGGAGGGAATATAAAGTTTCACTCTGAGTGTGAGCAAAGTAAACTGAAAAGAGAATAAGAATAATGTTGAATTGACTTGGTTGGTGAGTGAAAGAAACAAGCGTGCACGTGCTCCTTCCTTTCTCTCGATTTATTACATTTTTGTAATAAAAACTTATTCGAATGTATGTATATGTAAGGAAAGTTATTATAGACAATTGAGTTTGTACGCTGTAAGTATTTGAATGTCATTGTGTCTTTTTATAAGTATAGGAACCCAGATTCTAAGCATATTATATAATCTGGATAACCATGAGGAAATAATATTGGTATGCATTTCGCAGGTCGTGGCTTTATTTAATATTGCAATATCCCTACTTAATTGTAATATTAATAATACCATATGTCAGCAGCAAAGCACAGAAGGAAAGTGTGTGTAGGCATCTGTCAGTTGACTTGGGTTTTATTTGCCTCTTGCATTCATGGTATGGGACTTGGATGGAATCGTTAAGACCCTATAGCTATATTTATGTTCACTTTTATAATATGAGATGAAATCTATTTAGATGTGAAATATTAGCTGATTTATAAAATTAGGCGTATAGCCAAACTTTTATTTGTGTAATTAAAATAGTAGTATGTACATTTTGCGTCATTTTATACTTCGTTCAGTTAGCCTACCTTTTGGGCTTCATGTATCAATTCTGTTTTTTAAGTCAAAGGCCTAAAAATGTTTACATATAATAGGAGATGAATACACAA
Organism: Tomocerus mixtus; assembly: GCA_034694165.1. Lineage (NCBI taxonomy): Eukaryota > Metazoa > Arthropoda > Collembola > Entomobryomorpha > Tomoceridae > Tomocerus > Tomocerus mixtus. The sequence continues at coordinate 84,727 of JAQFYC010000082.1, read as the reverse complement.
AAATAGTGTTGTACTTTCTAAGACTTTTCAATCCGTTTTCACTATCCTCAATCATGTTCACCCCGTTCACTCCCTGGGTCGATGAGGTTAGGTTAGGTAAAAGACGCAAGGGGCTGAACAGTGAGCAGGGCGAACCAGGTGTAAATTACAATATCCCAATTACTATATTCTTATAATTTACGCATAGATAGGACTTTCATTTGCTAACTGGGAAATGCTAATTCAACTTTTTATTAGTCTTCAATTACTTATTGTGAAATTCAAATATTAATGCGTAATATATAGCAGTTGAAGAATTAAACCACATACGTTGATACTCGTAAACTTGACGGGTATTATTAATAATTTATTCAATTATTTGCTTTTAATCTGTGCAGTTACTCGCTAGTGCGGTTGCGGTGCAATACAGATACTCACTCTTGACTCTAGCAGTTGTACACACGAGTTATATAGGTATATTACAGAAGTACTATATACTAGCTTCGCTAAATATAAATATTACCTAAAATTCAGGAAAATGATTAATAATAATTTATCTACAAGTTGAACATTTATACATACCTGTAATGGAAGATAAATATATTAAAATATTTCTGAATTACGATGTGATAATTTCTAATTTAAATATAAAGATTTCTGCTTTAGAAGCTGTAATATAAATCTTTGTATTATCCATCATCTTTGAAATAAGGAATATATGATCCCCTTTCACTTCGCTCCACACTTTTCTTTTATTCATAGAAAATTCAATGAACAAATGTTTATGCTCTTCTTATTGAATAAAGAGATGTGAAGGGAAAGGCAGACGAGCGAGAAAAGTCATCACAAAATAGAAAAGTAAGCAATCAGAATCAGAACTTTTCTCATTATACTCTATCCATGGGCTGCTGGTAAGTGAAGTGAGTGATGCAACGTCATCTGCGATTATTTAATTTGCTTATGCTCCTTATGATATTAACAGCCATAAGTAAATACGACATAGTAGATCATATGAATCATATCATTATAACATAGCTAACTATATAAATCTACCTAATGCTACCAAACTATAAGCAAAGAAGTTATCTAATAATTTAGGCGTATGTTCGTATGTATGTATAAAGAATAAAAAACCAGTTCGTCTATCATCTTGAAAAGATCTTTCTTCTCTACATATCTACATCCTCTACTCATATTCAGGAGCAGAAAATGCAGGCAAACTTACTGAAAACTCATTCTTTTTTTCCAAGAAAGGAAACTTTTAATTATTTATTTCCCTACTAAAAACGTATATAAAGATATTTAATGTATTTTATGACCATTATATAAAAATTATGTCTTAATTTATCAACCTAAATATGCATAATATCATTGATTGTTTATAAATGTGCTATATTATCATAGAAATCAGTAGTTGTAGTAAATAGTGGATTTTAGGTATTTATTATTTTTCAGAGCAGTTAGCAATTTGCAAGATGTGCATTATTTTTTAAGGAAACCGAGAGTTTTTAAGATAATTCTAATAAAGAAGAAACATTGCTTAGGCCATAGATTATAGAGATTATGGAATATTTGAAAGCTTAATACGCATTAGGAAAAGTATTCAATTATAGTGTCAGTCAGATTGCTAAAGGCAATAAAAATATTCAAAGTAAGCATTTTCGTTTCCCCGTCCGTTTCGGTTAGAAGGTAAATGGTTGATAGAGAAATGAGATTTGACTGGAGTTGAATATTGAAGGAACGTAAAATGAGAAAAGAATATAGGGACAAGGATATTTGCTAATAAGTATGAGATGTAAGGGAAATTTATTCAATGAATGAAAGAAATATGAAATGTGTTGAAGGTTGAACAAGGGATATATCTATATCTATGGTGGGAATAATAGAGTTAGTATAGTCGAATTGGATTGGGTGAGTTAAGGGAAAGGAGCTGGAAGTTTGGTAATGTTATCTAAGTATCTGGTGAAATTCGATTTGTGCAAAAGTGGGAGATGAAAGAGTTGATGTCTAATTATGGGAGTTTCTGAATGGCAATTTAATTTTGATAATAATGGGATGGGAATTGAAGATTTCTTCTAGAGTTGTGGTTCTATTGAAGCAATATTTCATGAAAAATGCTGCATATAAGAAGAATGAGATCATCAGCGAATGAAATTAACATGTTTTTTCTTCCACGCCATCATCATACTCCCAGAAAGAATAAAAAGGACGCCTAATTATTAAAGGCATCAGTGTTTTTGGCATGTGGTTTTCTAAATCGCAAAAAATTATTCCATTAAGCGATTAAATTAGACTGGGAGTTTTTTCAAAGACCTCTGATCCTTTAAGTGGAGCGTGTTTGTCTGTCAGCTTTTCAATAGGACTCCCGAGGCTTATCGTTAACATTAGCTCACAACTTCGTTTACTTACGGACACTGACTTTGGCTTCCTTACTCTGTCTGCCCTGGCCCTGCTCTCATCTCCTCTATATTACATAACTGCCACTTCTACTAACTTACTATTACGTATCCGTCCTCTTCAGCTTACATAGTAGTTATTAGTTACAATACAACTCCCGCATTATGTCTGGTAATCAGCTAAAAGTATAAAACGAAGTAATATATAGTATAATGCTCTCTAGTATCCCTTATATTCTCAACTCGCCTCCAAACAATACTAAGCACATTTACAATATTATCTAGCAAGAATTCTTCCTACCGCTATGCTTGCTACTACTAAATAACTATAGCCAAAGTACTAAAAACTATAATTAAATTATTAGTTCAGCCCACGTTCGACTAAAAACTCATTCCGCCATATTATACTACTAAATACCTCATATTAAGGGCCTCCATAATTTTTTTGTCTTATCACTTTCAGGACGCACTCAAATATACTCCGACTTTGTACTCCTCCCAGACGATTTTAAAAACAATCTACTATCGAAAAAAAGGCCACATACTATTTGCACAAAAGCCAAGTTTATTTACGCATGTTACCTATTTTAATTTTTGTTCCTTCCTACAATATCTTTGCACCAAACGATTTTATTTTCTTAAAAAGCCATTTGATATATTAGTATTTTCCATCATATTATATAAAATGAAAGTGTTACTAGGTATTTACTACTTACATATAATGCAATTATACAAATTATTCAAGGGTATGCAACTTTAAAAAATGTATGAATTGACAAACACTTATTATGCTGCAAATTCATATACTACCTGTGCATTAACCGCGTCTTTTATTAGCTAGTATCAAAGTTTAGAGACGCAAAAAATAAATATATACGTGCGCATGCATCATATTAAGGAACTATAGGATATAACAGTTTAGAGGAAAATCTCCGTGATCTTTGCGGCGGAGTCTATTATTTACGAGTATAAATTAAATTTACATGGTAGTGGCCGAAAACTTTTAGGAAAAGTATTTACCCATTCTAATCATAATATTATACATAGCGGGATACTAAATCAAACTTTGGCTTAGACTTTGTTGGGGGTTGTTTTGTCGTTCTTCTAAATAAATAGTCACTCTAGTCAGAATATTATGATGTGATGTAGTGCAAGTATGGGGTATTAAATACGGATAGTAGTAAAGTAAACTGCTAAGCTGAATAGATGAAGTCGCATCCATATCATTCCTATAGTTATGCTCTCATAAACAATGAGTTCCTTCTGAAAGTCCTCTCTTGAAATTAAAATCAGCCATCTCATCGACTTAGCAAAACTTTTTCTCAACTCTTCACTCAGTCAGAGTTCTCATTCTGACTTCTTTTCTTACAAAACTTTTTCTCTTTTCACCGAAAAATTCCATTACCACAACCACAAGGAAACCAAATCATTTCCACCATGCTTTCTATCGTATAGCCACACCAAACCAAACCAGCACATGCTTAAGACTCTTCGAAACTCTCCAACTCTAAACTGGCAGAATTCTTCATTCTCTCACAATATCTTTTCATTCTTTTCTTCCTCTTCTATTTCAAGTAATGCCGAGGCAAACCAAGCCGAAGAATTTTATACGCACGTTCACAGTTATTTCCCTCCTCGTTACGCTACTAGACACACAACTATATTATAGGATCTTCTTTGTATTCCCTCATTTCGGCAGCTTTATCTCTAATATCGTCTTTCTCTTTCATAACCCTAAATACAGTTTTTCTAGTACTTGCTTCAATCCATATTCTGCTTACACTGATAGTACTAGTTACACAATTCCATAACTACTTAGTCGATGCTTTTACAATCATATTGTGTCAAGTAAATTAAACTAGCAACTATTATTAGGTCCTTTAATTCATTCCTTAATTTAACTTCTTAACTACTTACAAAGTTCTATTTACTCATACTATAAACATTTTCATAAATAGTTGAAAATGCATACATACAGATAATATGGTAAATATTACGGACAAAATGAGTATCTGCATAATCTGCACGGTAGCAGTAACATATATACTAATAAAATATTATCATTACTTATTATTTGTATGTAGTAGCTATATATATAGATACTATCTGTACGTACCAAATTATTATTATTTACTACTTTACTTTTTTTCTATTTATTTAAATATATTTAACAGAACAATTAGGCTATTAAAAAGTGTATTATGTGACATTACACTTACGATGTGTTGGTGCATGTCTACTACTTGCCACAATACCTTGTTGAAGAAATTACTTCATAATATTTCTTTAGTCAATTAATTTACATAGTTTGTATCAAAGATACCAACCACAGAATGGGGAATTAAATAAAATAATATAGATTGTTTATTTGATCCTATTCATGGTAAATCGCTTGAGTTTTATTCACAAATGCGACATTTCATGTTGTTACTAATTAAATAACCCAACTATTTTTCGGTTCAAATGTATAACAGATAAGGTAGCTACTGCTTACAAGTTTATGGGGTTACTTACTATTTAGGATAACGTACATAAATGCAACTTACCTACCTAGATATTCACATGTAATATAAAATAAATAGTATAACAACATTGGCAATGATTGTTACATCGGAAGCTGAGGGTAATGAAAATATTGACATGAATCCAATGAACTGGAGTGAATGAGATAAAAGGCGAAAAATAAAAAAACCGAGTTTATTTGACGGTAAGGTGATGTTAGAGCAAGTGTTAGAGGATATCTGAGTTGAGACGTTTGGCCGGTGAAGATATGGTTATGGGACGGGAGCTGAGGAATAGTATGTGGGAAGGTGTGCACCGAAATTACCCGAGTATGACGGGAATGGCCAATGGGCTTAGCTGTTGAAGGCAGAGCCTGGACCACGTGCGGAGGAAATCTTCGGGAAATCAATGCATGCAGAGCGGGAAGGGTATCCCGTATCCCGTCCCGTGTGCAGGGAATGGAACGGTCCTGGCCCTTTAGTAGTACTCACTCCAACTCGAAAATCCACTCGCTCACATCACACACTCCGAGCAACTCTACCAAATCATTTGCTTTCCTTCACTTAACTCCCAGTCTATTTTGTGAAATAGGCCCTCTCTCTTTTATTCATCCTCCATCCACACGGATAGAAATGCAATGCGATCCTAAGGACTTCTCTCCCACATTGACCGAGTCACAAGCATTGTGAATTCATTTCCTCTTTGGCTTTCTACAAATACACAAGCAGGTCATTGTCGCTTCATCTGACACCCCTTACCGTGTGATTACATAACAAAAACCTTCGGAACCTCTACAATTACTGCAATTAATGCAATCATAATGAAAACAAAGTGACAGTATTTATCAATATCAGAAAGCTACTACAACATATTTCATTTATAACTGACACAATAGTAGTTGAGACAAAACTTAGTAAAAATACAGAACTCAACAGCATGTTAACAGTTTTAAATTTGATAAAAAGGTGACAAATAAATCTAGCAAAAGAACACAAATGTGTGAGTCGACAACGTGAGTTTCTTGTAAAACTGTGCATTTTCTAGAATGCTACCAAATATTCTTGGACCGTCACCCCTCTACCACTCCGTTTTGAAAAATTTGTCTGAGAATCATACACAACCTGTAGTGGGTGGATTTTTCATGGAAAATTTACTTAGAGCTAATGGTAGGGATCATGGAATTAATGTTATTCCCATTCCATGTTCCCTTAAGACGGAACCCGGTATGATTTCTCCGTCTCATCATAATGATAGTTCATCCCCTGTGCTTGTTCCTGGAAGTTCGCCATTGACGCCCTCAACAAGTCCAACGACTTCAGGTTTGTCTTGTTTTTGTCTTCTGTGCTTCCTTCCAACTAATCCTTTTGTCATCCTCTGTTGTGCTTCATGTATTAGTATCTGTAGTACATCCGTTATCCTTTATTTACACAAATATTTTATTGTTCTACGGATGCATTCTCAGTTCCTTTATAAGTAATCGAACCCACCTTGTTGACATCCTGTTTTGCATAGACAATGATAAATAAATAATTTAAATTTTCTTGCTCGTTCATTCCTTTATAGTTGTAATAAAAATAAATCCTTATTTTACGTATTAACTGATGAAATAATATTCTATTTTGGGAAAATAGGAAACGGAACAACTTCCCTCACAGTGGGGATTACCGCCTCGTACACATTTGAAGAAGAGCGGAGGTGCAAGTCTCAAGAGTCACATAAATACGCCGGACTATTATTGTCAGGATGCCACAATAATTACAGTGGTGGTGGTAGTGGTGGATTAGCTGGCAGTGGTACAATTTTTCCTCAATGTGTTTGTGTAAATAGCCCCGGTGGAGGTAGTAGTGATTGCTCATCAAAAGTTTTGGCGAACTGTTACCATCAGGATAGTAGAGACGGTGGAGGTGGTGGTGTTGGTAGTGGTGGTGGTGGTTCTAAGCGAGGTGCAGGAGGAAGCGAGCAGAATTGCACGTGTCGCCTAAGATGCAAGAATCCCAGTGAAATCAAGAACAAATGTGAGGACAACAGTAATAACAATAATACTCGAAAGCCAGTGTTGAAATTTAGCGTGAGTGCCATTCTTGGAGGAGATGACCATAAAAGCGATAAGAACGGCTCCGAATCGACTCCTGTTTTCAATGCCAGTAAGCATTCTTCCCACATGTCATCCCATTAGAGTCGCACAGTCTGACTCTAATGCTAGTAATAGAATAGCATGCAATCCTTCCCAATGACTACTAACAGTCAAACTTACAATAATAAGGACGCTTTAACCAATCATATCCTACATACAGTACTGAGATTATTATTACTGTTATATACCTAAACACACTTTCCTCAGATTAGCTATTTAGCTATGTGGTAGTGGTAAGTATTAAAGATATAGATTCATTGAGTCCATCATCGTCCATACTACAATATTCCTTCGATTGTTGATTGCATTCTAGCAACAAAAATAAACTACTATCGATTAGACGACTAAACTCATAATCCATTTATTGTTTTATCAATTTATGGGCCAATTACACAAGCGATTTATCTTGTTTCAAAATACTAATTTTCTCTATTCATTCCTATTTATATCATTTACACAGTTAAATTACATTTACAATAACTTATAATGCAGAATCAAATGAAATTTACCTACAATGTACATATTTAGTGCTAATTGGGTATACAAACATTTTTATTACATCAATTGTATGCATAATTACATAAATAATGCATGCTAGCTAACTAAGCATGGTTTCCTATTTTCAAGGAAATCATCACAGAAATAATATGGGGTTGCTTGCAATAATGACAAAATATATTTTATTTTTATTGCAATTTCGTGCTCATCATATTTTAGGGGTTGTTTAATGTTTTTGCATCAATCTATCTAATTAGAAAGTTAGTTATGTAAATATACATGTAGATTCGAATTAAATTTACAAATTAGTTGTCTCAATGAGAATAATGCAAATAGCCAAATTACCATTGCGTGTTTAGCTGTAATAGTTTACATTCAATAGGTAGAGTTGTTTACCTATTTAGTTAATGCATAATAGATATCCACATTGACATTTGCTTGTTGCATTTTATATACCTATAGTAGTCTGTAGTTGTGTTGTATTGCATTTGATGTTAACATTGAATGTTTTAACGAATGAATTGATTTGCAAGGTGAAGGTTAGTTTTTTCAAGCCCTAATCGTTTGCAATGGCAATACGAAGATATTTATTCAACACTTTGATATAAGTGTATACAATAAAAAGAAGTACATATACCCAATGTAGTTTATAATGATGAGAGAGGGAAAGGCAGGACAGGAATGAAATTAAACATTGACAAATGCTAAAAATGGACAACTAGTCAATATCAACATTTGTCCAGACTTCCATTCATCATAAGGTGGCGATTTCATTCACAGCAAAACGCCCATTTCAATTTAAAGCTGCATTACATTGAGAGCATTGAAAAAGGAGAGAGAATCTGTTTTAAAGTTTTTCCTTTCATTCTATCCAGCTATAAACTCTACGATGAAAGAGATAGCAATAAATCACGACTCAAGGGTTGATGTTGACTCTGAATTCTGAATCTCTTTCTCTCTCTCGTTGCTAACAAACACTAAAGTACACAGATAACCAAACCAAACCAGGAGTCCGCACAAACCAGGAGCTAAACTCTTGTTCTGCTTCTGCCCCTTTCTTTCGTGACATCTTGACACGTTTCCTAAATTCATTCACAATAAATAACGCTCACTGTTCTGTTCACTGTCCTCTTCTCGCTCCTTTTTAACTCCATATCCATCTGTATCACACCTCCCAGAAATATATTGTAAGTGTAGCATGACCTTTTCATTGACGATCTAAAATTATTCACTTATCTGATAGAGATAGGTGTTCGTCCACTTTCAATTTCACTCAATCTCATCGTCCTTCCGTAGAAATGGGCTTGGAATGAATAACTTAACAGTTTACATTGTATTAGTAATATTATTTACTATTATCTAAATATATATTATCAGCAAATTATGTTGTCTACTTTTTTAATTCAAAATACTCGTAAGTGTGCAAGCAAATACGTTTTTCATAGATTCTGATATTTGCCCTTTGGTATCAAAATGTACCTTGGTGTAAGATATCAAAATCATACGCATTTCGTGTAACCCAGTAGCCCAACAAAAACATGTATATACAGTATATAGATAATCATATCACAATTTCATAAATAACATTCAATTACCCTTTGCAAGTAAATAACAACTTAGGGTAGGTAGGTACGCAATTATTTTTTTGAACAAATCTACTTATATATAAAAATATTATCTATAATTATAAATGAGCAATACTATTTGTTGTATTAGGTATCGAAATAATAGGTATGAGTTTATCTGCATCGCGTTATAGAAAATTCTCTAGGCTAATTATATGGTTTCTTGTAGAATTGTTTGTTTGCATTGTATTAAGCGTCTTCATGCTTAAAGTTATACAACAATAATGTTTTACTTATATTGCATTCTGTGTGAACATTATGTGTGCTCCTATTGTTTATATAAAATATAGAAATTATCAGTTTGATGATCCTTAATCTCATCAACTAGCCAAACCAGTAATCTTGTATTATATGTAATATATAAAGCGTAGGGATTTTGTATATCGAATAATTGTATTATTTTAATGTAAGGTTTTATAGTATGCAAGCATAACAAGGTGCTGTTTGCTGCTTAATGTCTCATGTCTCTAATTTATTAGCCAGCAAGTAAGGGATTTTCCACAAAATTATGAATTCTATCACAATATAACATTATATGTGATTTTACAAGTTTTTAACTTGAAAACTGGTTTTTTATTGATTGTATTTACTTGAACTACATACATTACTAGTAGACAAGACTTGGTAATGCACGAATCTAGTTCCATGCTGCTCTGTTATGTTTATAGTACTCTTAGGCATTTACCTCACTTTGCACGTATACGAAAATTTAATCACACTTTATTTCAATGATGATAACGTTTTGTTAGCGGTAAATAGAAGCTCTTATAATAATACTGTAACGAATAAACTATAACTAATATTGAGGAGAGGGCCACAAAAGATGATTTCCATGCAATAACATCGAGTCATTCCTCTAGCTAATATGAGTAAATACGTAATAGCACGTTAAATATTTTGTAGGTTACTTTTTTGTAGATCATGCAGAGATGGGTTAGCTTTAGTTTGTTGGATTCGCTTATTATGTAACTTTGTAACTTCACACAAAGAGCGAACTAAAGGAATTGCTGAGGTCTCGTGGGTCACTGGTACCTTTTACATGAGTTACAGAATTTAACAACTTTAACAAAGAATAAATAATGTTTATAGCAAATGTATATGCTACATTATATGTGTCATAGACCAATTGACCTATACGACCAATAGGCCTATTAAGCTAGACTGGTAACCTTAGCACTGAAAAAATCTTAAACTCACAAATTATGACACTAATGAAATATTTTTTACACCAGCAGGCATTAGTAAGGTCATATAGTTTTTTAGAAAAAAAGGGCCACTCTGAGAATCAAGGCATCAGACAATTATACCAAAATGTCGGTTTATTAGGACAATACCAACGATTAACAATTATCTGATTTTTCTATTAGACATATTATTATGGTTATTTTTTCCGCATTAATACAACCGCCAATAATAGCATTAACTTAACTTGCTGAAATAGGAGAATTGGCGACTTAAAAAAAGATTGGCTCGTTCTATTGGAGGCTCTTAAGATTGGGCTACAACATACATAGTTTCACTCATTCAAAAAATTGTGCAATCTAATCTGGATGAGTTATAAAGAACTATATAAGTAAAGAAAAATATTTGGCATAGCATAATATGAAATATTAAAGCATCTATGTAACAACTTGTATTTTCATTTGAACACGGCAAAATGCAATGCGGAAAACATATTTGACACAGTTATGTTCTACATCGTTCTTTACTTGACATAAACATTGATTAGCACTGTAGTATCAATTGTAATTTATAACTACATGCAACAAGGTGTGCGTAATTATGCATCTCAGTGACACCCCCAATTAGTCAAAAGAATTGGTCGTGAGATTGTAAGTGTTTTTTGTCAGTTGCATTGCAACAAAAGTGCATCAGGAATATTTAGCTTACTGCAATTACCTATTCATTTTCAAGGTTTGTAAGGGGCTATTGCAATTTCTAACGGTATATTTCGAAATAAATATCTGTAAAAAGAACGTTTACCGAAAGAAAACTGTCATATTTAAAAAGTAAATAAAGGCAATCTATTTGGATTTTCGTTTTTCAGATTTTTAGTCGGAAAAATTAGGTACTAAATACAATACTTTTAACCATATTAGTAAAATAGTGATAGGTTAGATATGTTTCTAATATTAGTAACGGTTATTTCATTTAGAAATTAAGAACTTAATAAAATTATTTAAATTGAATCTGATGCACTCCTAGACATTTACAGTATTCACTTAAATTATTCTATTGCATCAAGTAAACTACATAATATGATTGTGAAGTTGTTTTACTTTTAATGATAGGAATGATTGATTGGGATTACGAATGGGATGGCAAAGCATTTACATTAGCACCTTGCTGCCATTTACTATTCATGTCATGAATGAATGTGTACAAATTGTAACATTTCAAAGTGATTTGCTTATAGAGAGCAATCTGTCTGAGTCTTGAATTGAATAGTGTCAAAATAGATGGATAAGATTAAAAGATGTGGTAGAACGCAAGCAAGGCACAATTGCTAAATTCAACAGGAACTTCATACTTGTTAGCTGAATGAGTAGAAAGGCGCTTTAAGTGTGTATTTAAGTTTACATTGTACGCCTGCAACAAATCAGAATGGACAGGAACAGCGGGAGGTCGTGGTTGATCAGAAAGAACAACATCAGGGAAAATATACCTGAGAGCTTAAACTCCACTATACAAACACAGATTTTATTATACAGTACAAGTACTTTTACATATATCCAAACAAGCTTATCTACTTAATAACGATGATAGAAAACACGATATCTATATAGATATCTGCACATAATCATAATACACTTTATGCTATATCGTTACGTAATAACCAGTACCATTACACACATTAAAGTAATGAAAACATTACTATTTTATGGCTTTCTTGATAGCTCCCTTACCTTGATATAAAATAAGCAACTATTGTGTATTGCTTATTTACTTAAGTGCTTATGCCTACCTTCATACGTATGATATATACTTACTTCTAATGGATATGGGGAATTTTGCCTCTATTATTATTATTATTGTCTCTATCTTATATACGCGAACTCATGTAAAGTTTTGTGAGGCAATTGAAAATTAAAAAAAATCAAATTCCTTTATGTCCTATACTTCATACATTACTTCTGTTAGATAACGAATGGTACATAGTACATACCTTATTAAATCCCAATAAATAGAACCAAAATTGTCAAGCGTGATTACACTTAATCTTTATAAAAAATAATTGAAAGTTTGGATATCTGTAAAAACATATAATTGTTTGTTCTGTCACTCACAATAGTAGACTTGAGTTTAAATAAAATAGTAAAATGAGCATGGAACACTTTTGGGTAAACTTCTGTACTCTACATAATATTCTTTTGTAGGCAAGCTTATTTAATATTTAGTGACTGGCAGATAAAGGGCAAGAAAAATGTGCCAGTTCTTTCATTCATTCGTATAATATTATTTTAGAGTAAACGGTAGCACCATAGAAATGTGAAGATGAAGTTAACACATTATGCTCACGATGCAATTATCAACTTTAACTTCAATGCTATACAATTCTTTAGTATGCCATTTAATTTGAAGCTTTGTCAACCTATTGACTGCATTTATTGCACAACTTCAAGCTAAATAGTAAAGTATATAAGTAAATAGAAGTCGATAATGGTGTTAAATGTACAAGGAAATCGACATTGACATGGCAGAAATAAATACATGATTAACAAACAATATAGCTGCTCACTTAATCTCTTTATCTGCAGCATCTTAAGTATACATTCTTAACAATTTAGTGGTGTAGAAGTGGACAAGTAAACTATACCCAATATTTAAGTAGATATATTATTTAAACTCTGAAAAAATAATTCGGCGTCACAAACTTCATTTTTTAAATATTTTACTTATAAGTTTCAGAAAACCATAAAACCAGAAGTAAATGAACGAATCTTTATGCAATATCAGTACATTATTTTTTTAGAAAAGGGTCCCACAGCATTGCATGTATCTGTACTATTATTCAATTCATAGCTAATAGTAAGTACTTAAGGCTGTTTAGTAATCGGATTTGTATATAATAGTGTTGAAAACAAAAATTAAACATTATATTGTTGACACTCACTGTTAGGTTTTGTTACTCCAGCCTCCTTTTTATCTAACTACGGGATCAACAATGGTGAGGGCCCGACGATTGCCAAGCCAATTCCTAGACCTGCCGTTTCATCTGCCGGTACCTCTGGAGTTTTCGATCCACATCTTCATGCACTTCTTTCTTGTCGCCATCCTGCTTTTCTTACCGGTAATTCATTTTTATTATGTAATTTCAACTTCTATTCTTATTTCCATCAATTTTAGCGCAATCATGTCCTGTTTGCTTTTTTACCATTTACGGAATGATTTCTGCAATAGTACCGCCGCATTACGTTTGCCATATTATCTAATAAAATTGTACTGAATGACGTAACTTAGCACCTAATTCACGTTATAGTAGTAATACTTTTAAGAATTATGATTTGATTTAATGCTTTTACTTATCATTCGCATCCTTTTTATAGATTATCAAAAGATATCGCATTGCAGCATGAACTTCAAAGTACATTATTACAAATGCATTTGCCCAATTCAAATTATGCAATAGTTTTCTTACTTTTGCTATGTTAATAATATTCAGGTTTTGAGGAATGAAGTTAATCTGATAGGCAGGCAGTCGTGCAGTTCTAATGATGCTTAATAGCCAATACAAAAAGCATAGCTGAAGTTCTGTTCGTGAATAATTTGTGTGCCCAGGCCCAGCGTAGCGAAGCGTTTAATGCGAGACAACGAACTATATCCTATATCCCTTCCACCCAGAGCATAAAGCATAATATTCTAATTCCTATGCACAACTATATATTGTAATTGTAACTACATATTCTAGATATTTGCATTAGATTAGATTAAAAGGACGTTGTATTTTACATTGCTTTGTAAAATCTTCTCTTGTTACAAATTGTTCTTATCTAAATATTTTCGTAATCCACAATATTATTATTTTAATTAAAAGAATCAATCATACATATTTCATAGTGAATTGTGGTATTTAACCTGAGCAATTGGTTGTCCAGTCCTAATAGAATAAATACGGTATTCACTGTCAAACCAGAATCATTTTTGTTATATAAAAGTAGTAGACACCTAGGTAACAGTTACCTACTTATGAGAAAATAACTTTTTGTGTCCCATGTAGCACAATATAGTACTTGAAATCAATATATTTATTATAAATATAAGTATTTATAAGTCACTTCTTTAAGAGAAAATAAAAAATTCTTGAGCTCATATGACAATTTATAAAGCTATTATGTAAGTTGTTAGATTAATGATCACGATATTTTTTTTCCTTGAACCTTATCGTATTTTTGTTACTCATCACTATCACTCTCTGCACGACAAGACTCAACTGGTGACAAAATCCTACAGGACTTGTTTATAAAACATCAGGATTATTACTATCATTACTTACGATTAGGTGTTTGCATTAGTTATGTAGAAATAATGATTGTGTTGCTACATTAAACACTTCAACTAGTTTTTTTTCATCGTGTGCGTTGCAACCTTCATTGATTGTCAACTGGCATTGACATTGCTGTACTTTTGATTGCCTTCAAGAACTAAAAGGAAAAACTTGCAGAATCGTTAGGTGATAGAAGGTTTATGATTGCAATTTGCAACTGCTCCTAGTAATTAGTGGACTAGAGATGGGCGCCTTTGCTGTGTCCGGCAGCAGGCAACAGACAGCCTTCCATTGTAACAGGAAAATGTAATAAATCATCTTGGAATTTGACTAGGCACTTGATTGTGTCTAATTGCATTGTATTGGGCAGATTACCTGCTTATTATTTTTAAATTGTGATATTGTTTTGCATTGAAGTACTTAATGATGGCATTCTTTCTGTATAGTTATTTCTAGTAGAAAATCATTTTTATTTTCCTGTTTAAAAAAACTTCATATTATTATGGGATGGATAAATTATAAAGATTTACTGCGTAATTGCATCCTAATGGTACGCACTTACATTACGGAGCGATATAAGCACTCAATGCAAAAAAAATCGCTTTAATATTTTTCTTTGCCACCTACTAGTTAAGAGTTATTTTATTAATGCACCCAATGCCATAATCCTGATATAACAAAAGTCAAATATTTTCTCAGATAGGCAAAGAAGAGTAAATTTAGACAGGAAGCATGATACTTGAAATCGTAAAAATAATACGTACGTTCTTATGTCGTATTTAGTTTTGTGAATGGAGATTTAACGTCGACATGTGTTTGCATATTTTATGTTATATAATGGCAATATGAGCTTTCTATTATGTAATGTAGATATTTATTTTGCTTCTATCCAAATCTAAGCTTATTCAGCTTCATTTTTTAAGCTAAACTAAAATACATTCCATATACCAAACTATACCAAAGTCTGAAATTATTCCTCATGTTTTCTTTTCCCTATATTTATTTTAGTTATTTTAATAAGATTTA
Organism: Tomocerus mixtus; assembly: GCA_034694165.1. NCBI lineage: Eukaryota > Metazoa > Arthropoda > Collembola > Entomobryomorpha > Tomoceridae > Tomocerus > Tomocerus mixtus. The sequence continues at coordinate 69,082 of JAQFYC010000082.1, read as the reverse complement.
TCCTGTGCACCAATAAATAATTCACCTGTCAATCATCTCTACATAAACATTAGAAAAAATATACTGGAAATTAAAAAGTGTGATACAGATACTGTAGTGGTAGTATCAGAAATCATTATACTTCTGTATGGAAGTAGTTTAGTAAATAGTTTGTACAAGTAGTTTAGGTATTACCGGAGCAAATTTATTCGGGGAAGGTTTGTTTGACTACATTGTGTGAGATCATTATAGTAGCTATTAGCTTTTGTCATCGGAGGATTAAAGGTGAACTGTATTATGAAGGCAGAGCCTTCAGATTAGAGTAGACTGAGAGGAGACCCCAGGATTTGTGGCCTGGCCTTAGTTATTGTTAGTTCAGGGTATTTTGTTAAGCTTCAGTATATTTACTCTATAAATATTGTATAAGAGAGTGTAACAAACCTTAATCTGATCTCTCTGATCCTCTGTTCTGTTAGTTCTATACTCTATTGCTCACTTGCTCAAGTTAGCTTTGTTCTGTTTGAATGGTACATGAACCTAATGGGATTCCCCATTCCGCTCTTCTCTGCTTTTTTATTCCGAATTCCCCTTTGGCAGAAGGAATTAGGAGAAAACCCTTTCCTACTATATTTTCTCATACTGGTACGTTAGCACTGAAGTCTGTTTACTATTCCAAAATACATTATAGGCACAATTAATAGTTACATTCAACACTGATTTTCCCATTTAATTATACTTTTACTTATAACTATTTAGTTTCATAAATAGCACCCACGCCGCTATTATAGTTTTGGTTCTGGTAGTAGTGTGGGAGGTCTTCTCTGCTTTAAGTAGAAACAAGTTGAAAAGACGGGTTTCCTTTATTCGCTTTTCCTTTGGTATGCATCAATTTTTGCTGCTTCTTTGAACACAATGTATTATAGCAATAGTAAAGCATTTCATTCGAAATTACTTACGGACATTTGATTTGAGCTCACTTATCTCTCTTGAATGCAACTTTTAGCTGGTGAATTGATTTGCTTGTCAAATTGTCTACAGACGCCAAATAATAGTGAGTGTTTAATGCAATTTTATATATGTAAGTATAAAAGTAGAGCTTTATTGAACCTTAGCAAACCTACTAGTAAAATATCCATTGAAAGCCAATTCAGGTTCCGATTATATTTATAAGCCATCGGATAATCAAAGGTTAATACATGTTTTATCGAGATAATGTATATTTGATTGGAATCCTGTGAATACACAGGACCTCACCATACAGCCGCGAGTGTGTTTCCACTTCCCGGAACATTCCCATGGGCTGGTGGGCCAAGAGGCAAGCCTCGACGAGGCATGATGAGACGAGCCGTTTTTTCAGATTTGCAAAGGAAAGGACTGGAAAAACGATTTCAGATACAGAAATACATATCAAAACCTGATCGGAAAAAACTGGCAGAGAAACTCGGACTGAAAGATTCACAGGTTAGTCGCTTTTCACTCCTCCTTTTATAATTTTTTAAGTTTATCAATTCAAAATATTTGATCCGTTAATTTAAAATTGTCATTTGCATATTACATATACATTGCTAATACAAACTAACCCCGCCATATCATAAAAGATCAGATAAAAACACAATTTCAATAAAGTTCGTTTATAGCTAATGAAATAATCATAAGAACCTCCTATTTCGGGTTTAGCTGTAGTGTATTAGTAGAATGCAGTGTTCCTAGTGTATAATGGCTATCATATCATAAGCTCAGTACACTCAATAGATCGTAAAACTTAAATAATGGAATTATATGTAGTTACTGCGAAGTCAAATAAAATAATAGCCGTCCTCATTTAATAGCCCTGATATATGATCCAATAATGTGTTAATGTGAGACATAAATTCTAAAACGATAAGAAATCAATTGTGTACAGTTATTGACTGTTGGGGCTATAAACCCTGAAGATAAGGGATAAGGGAGCTTTCCAGCTACAAATGAGAATACGATGAGGCTGTGCTTACAGCATAGCAGCCCGCCCGACCGATTTAGGTTACCTAGACTAGACTATGCATAGAATATTATTATGGGTATTTTCACTAAAGAGAAATTGATAGCTGGAGCCATACGCTACGATATTTACATGTAATAAAATCTAGTAGCTATACAATATAAAACCATTTTACATAGAATTCAGCAAAATACACTAGTAGTCAAACTGAAATGAGCAGCCACATTGGCAATTATCTAAGATTAGTTGGAGGATAATTTGGGAGATAAATTAAATTTTAAATATCCTTTAAAAAATACTTTGAATAGATCATGTAAATATTTTAGTGCTTTAAAGATTCTCAATTAGCATTCCTCTCTCGATAAAGAATACAAGTGAATTTCCAAATATGTTACAAATTTTGTGCCCGAAATATCTCAAATACTTTCCTGTTTTGGTGTTTTGGGGCGGTTGTGACATGAAATTTAACTGGACACATACACTAAGATTTAGCATCCGTTAAAAATAAGTGGATTGCTTTAAACTTCTGGATAGATGCAGTTTTTATAAAGTACCTGGATTTATTTTGATGTCTTCTAGGTGCATAAACAGTATATTGAGTAAGAATGTATCTGTAAAGGAAAAGTGATTGGGAGAACCGATTTGGATTTAAGTTTCTTTAGAATTCATATTGATATACATGCATACATAGTACATTGCACTAGATAGAGTACTTAGCACGAGGAGTGACATGACATATTTCTAGTCTATGATGTAAGTTGGGACGTAAATAGTCAATATTGATAGTATGTAAGGAATGTGTGGGTTGGTTAAGCATACACAGTCGAAAAAAGTAAAAATTCCAATAAAAAACAAACATGATGTGATGTGATATTCACATCATAACACTAATAGTAATAGTAGAAGGTACCCAAATCATATACGTATAAAGAAGATTCCTTCCAATGCAATCAGAAAGTTAATATAATATAGTGAAAGTGTGGTTTGGTGTGTTGGAAAGAAAGGAAGTTCGAGTTGAGTGAGCAAAGTAAGTAAAGTAAAGCAGAAAAAGTTATTTCTTTGTGTTTTACGAATAGTGACAGACAGTCTATTGAGTTTTGTAGCCAAATATGTAAGGAAATTTGTACCCAGTGTATAAGAAGTATGAAGTAAGAGAAATATTTGATATTTCCATCTTTATCCTCTCTCTATCTTACTACGTATTGTGTAAGTATGTGTATTTATCCATATGTTCTATATTATATGTAAAAAAGTGTAGTCTACTGTAGTGTTTGTGGGATGAATAAAAATGTATACTGTAGGAATGAAGAGTAAGAGCGAAGAAAGTATTGTTTTGAGTTAAGGACCCTATCTAAGTAATATAAGAGTAGGTATATTGCTAGAATAGAAGGGAAACAATATGGAATATGATATGATTGTGTGTATTGTCGGGAAAGGGAAAAGAAATCATATTTGTACATAAGGAGAATAGAGAGAGAGTTGGTAAGAAAGAAAGAAGGAACATCAGGAACCGTTGACGCGGTCTGAGAATCGATAAGAAAAATGAATTAAGCCATCGTTTGTCTATATTTCACCCTCAATTGCCTTTTCTTTAAGAACCATCTCCCCATCCTCAACGTATAATATTAATACAGGGAGTCATTATGAGCTCTCAAATGAATCCATGAGCAAACATAATATAAGCTCCTTTTTGTCGTCAACTTGGAGGAATTGCCTAGTTGTGTGGAGTGGGTCCCACACTCTACAGTCTGCACAATCTCTGTCTATATAGTACATATTAGTATGTATAGGTATGCGGGTGGAAAGAGAGTCGAATAAACTTAACTGAACTCTGTAGGAACTCCACGAGGAACTGAAGGGAAAGGAAAGTTGATATAATAAAGCAAAGGAGAAAAGGAAATAGTCAAGTCGCAACATTTGTAGCGATCCTCATTCGCACGTTCTGGCGAATCATCGTTTGTGGGCAATGCTGAGTGGCTTTATCGACTGGCGACAAGCCAATAGGCTCAGGGAAAGCTTTCGTCTTGCGGAAAACATAGGAAAACCTTTCTCATACTCATACATACACTTTCTCTCTTCTTCTATGTTTATTTATATCTGTACTACCTACTACTATTGTACTATCCCAACCAAACCAACTCTGTTAAGGTCTACATCTATATACACAAAATATACATACTACAGATATTCCTACTAACACTAAATATAATAATACGTTGCTATATGTATGGACTTGCTAGTAACATTATCTAATGTACTATAAACAGGTTTCCTTACTCACTGAACAGACTTTCTCCAAGCGAGTTTCCTTTAGCTCTATTTTCCCTCCTATAATATTTTCTTCCCTCACTTTACTTTTAACTTGACTTCCCATGCACGACTTACGTTTACGTACTGCAAATACGTGAAACATACTAATACTATTATAGGTATCTATTGTGCAGTTATATTGATATGTACATATATTGTGAGTCAATTCACAGGAATAAACCCACTTTCCATATTTCCCATTTCCCACTCATAATCCCTGGATGGAAATGAGAATACCTAAGATACTTTCATACTTTCAACATAGCGTTGTAAGATTTCGGAAGATTTCAGCTGTTAAAGCGGAAAAAAAAATTTGCAATTTTAGTGAAACTATTTTCAGTAAAAATATAAAAAGATTTTGGAGCATTTTTTTTGTAGTGCTGATTCAAAATTATTTGTCAGCTCAAACTATTATTAAGTTTAGTGAGGAGTATTTGGAGCCCTGTCTTGACTGCTGTGTATGAATTGGTAGTAGGCTATGATGATGATACGATGGGATATTGCATTGGCCAGGGACGAGAAGAAAAGAGAGAGAATACCGGGAGGTGCAGTTTCCTTCAGTTAACTTCGGTTCAGTTGAGTTCACTACTGTGCTAATACACTTGCAGATATGGTTTTCTCTTACTTATGATATTTGCTCCCCTTTCTGACAAATACTCTCATCGCCCTATTACATAAAACATGTTACTACTAATAGCAACCTACGGACGGAGACTAGAATTATAGTGAGCATACGTAGTCGACAGGAGAGCATATGCTCCATTCCATTCCATAGCGTATCTAAAATCAATGCCATAATCTAACATAACACACCATCACTGTGTCTTGCTAATACAAAGTAAAACATACAAAGTGATACTTACAACGATTAGGGAGATATGATCACAGAACAGAACGGAGCCTGTATCTAGTAATACTGTAAATATAGCCAGGGAAAAAGAGAAGAGGGATATAAAACTAATAGTTAGTAATATCTGTATAAGTATAGTAGCAAGTCAAAGTACGTGAGTATGCACTTACGTTACGTTATGTTGGTGCTAGAGATATTAGCTATTTAGAAAAGGGAACCTTTTTCTCTAAATGGAATACCTAAGAACAGAAGGCTATTGTAAATGTGTTCTTTACTTCCTAAATATTGCTAAACGGACCAAATCATGTCTGTAAGTGTAAGTAAGTCTAATTCTATAATCTCTATAAGTACAGTATTACACTAACTGCTTATAACTCTGTACTTCCTATTATAGTACATAGGAATAAGGGAAAGAGAGTGTGGGTATGATAGAGTAGACATAGTAAAAGTCAAGTTGAATTAGTTGAGTGGATATGAGGGAGCCCATAGTTACTTATATATGATATTATCCTTATACAGTACAATAGAACGGTTGTATCTACTCTACTTCATTGGAACATAAACATAACATACATAACCAAGTGAATCCTCTTGAATTTCATATTGCTCATAGCAGCTTCTTTGATACTTTCCCAATTCAGCAATTTCCTTTGATAAATCGCTACAATCTGTCACGATTTGCGCGTGTTGTTTTTGATCAGCTCAATAAAGCCCTCTCGCCTCCTCCTCTAGCTGGAAGCACATGAGAATTTCTCCAGACCAGACCACCACCACATGCAGTCTCCATCATCGTCACATACAAATGCCCACCTTCGCCTTATTCCCATTCCCTTACCAGCCAGCCACTTTCTCCTATGTATTTATGTATGTATCCCAATCTATAGAAGTCTCGTACTCATTGTCAGTCTCCATCCAGATTCCAGATGCACCCATTCCTTAGGCCTGTCCTCAGTCCTTCTCCAGACTCTCTTCTCTATGTACATAATATTAGATACTATCTATCAATCCTCTTTATCCTCTCACATCTCATCCTCACAGTCACATCCAATCCATGCCAGTACACTTACACTACACTACAGTATCCAATATCATCCATTAAAACCTCATCTCCGTCTCCAGAAAGTCCATCCACTTCACAAATGCCTTCATTCTCACAGGTCTATCTTTCTTCAACTTTCCTCTTATTGTTTCACTCAGCTCACTCGAGTCGACTACTCTTTTCCATTCCAATCCACTCTACTGCAGCACTAAGTATTTCTGGGCCTACTTATGTACACATTATACAAAGAATCTCTTCCGGAGCTGTACGGAGGCATTAGGTAATAATAATGCATCTGTTCTAGCCTTTCGAGGGTATAACTCATTGAAGATGGAAATTGTATTTTATTACATAATATTTCTCTACAGTCCCCATAACATATTAGATTATTTAATAGCCACATAAATACACATAGATCCTATTATTATATTACCTAACTATTTCTAATGGCCACTAATGTATCTTCATGTGTACTGCAGTCACAATCCGAGCAAAGCACTCTCAACTTTTACGAACGCAATAACAAATGGAATGACTAATTGAATAACTTTTGCCGTCCGTTGAGTCGCTTCAGCTCGGGTTTCTTCCTACATCCGATCCTACCTCTCCAACTTCCCTTGTTATCCTCATAATATTATTATATAGGTACTTTCATATGTAAATGTATATTCTTTAGTATATATACTCCGCAGTTTGCACTTAATATTTTGTTTTCACAAAAGTACCTGGCCTGGGAGTCATTCCCCATTGGTTTCCAGTGTATATGAGATACATTTGTAGGCGCATATTACATTTTCCATAATAAATACTACATCTTTAATGATACATAAATATAATCCCACAAATTATTGCTTGAGCGTAAGATTCGGGCCATACGATAAAAATTGCATATTATTATGCCTAAAACGATTAGATGTATCAGATGTCGTACATATTCTTTTGGTATTAACGATAATATTCATTGTACATAGTTTGAAGTTTATCGTCACCTGATACTTATATCTATCTAGCTTGAAAAGTAATCCATGTAATTTATGTAATATAATTTTGTTAAATGTTTTATCTATCACAATTAAATTTGGTTTGATTTTAAAGTTAGATAGGAAAGTTACTGATGACATGATAAATCAGTTAACTATTTTGTTGACAATCTAAAGCCTTTTTCATTGTATTTTTAGCATACTAGTAGTCATTATCATTGTATCTCGGATGCCGTGTCAGTCTTATTGTTAGCAACGGAATGTGACCCTCTTGTACCTCATTCTGACACCCTTACTTTAGGAAGCAGTAGTTATTTAGCATATAATAGAATGCATACGCAGCTATACTGTAGTATTTAGTGTCTGGTAGCACCTACTTAAGTTACGGTAGATATGTATCTAGTATTTGGAATCGTAAATATGTTATGTAATGTAATGTATGTATATTATTTGTGTCTGTGGTGTGCTGATAGAGAAGTTTGGTTTGAAGAGAATAGTTGGACGCGTGTAGGAGGTTTCTATTTATTTGAGTTTTAGCTCATGAAATTACGTTGTACTTGGCTCATAAATAGACATTCAGAAAGTCGGAAGCATCGATTCTACCCTTGTCATGTGCAGAGATTCGGTCTCTACTTTATTCAACAACTAAATTGTTCTTAAATCCAATGAGAATGAAATTCTGACTTTTATTCTCTCCCCAATGGTCTCATACAACTTGGATTTTACGGTCGTTTGTGGGCTCACCATCCATTCACTCCACTCAACTCAGCTCTACTCAACTGTATGTATTTATGTATATACGAGTATGTATGTGTGTATGCACATACTTACGTAACGTACATCTAGATCTACCATACCATACCACACGAACGAACCATCACATCAACCAACACTCTTACTTTTCTTGTACACATGAATGTGTGTTATGGCATAATATCCCATCCCTATGCGATTCGAGACACAAAGGAAAGCACATTATGTCAAAGCTGAGCAGCCAGAACCAGAACACCACAATCTCAAACACAAGCCGGCTACAGCTAAACAAACCAGAACCAGTATTCAATTCACAAACCGAGTCTCGCCCTCAGCTCGGCAGTTTGCAGTATTCAGTTAAGTCTGTAAGTCTGCTCTCCTCTATAACAATGTTCTCTGTGGTCTGGTCTGCTCTGGCTCACATATTATGCAATTTACACACATGAGTATTTATATAATATATATGTATATCGAGTATTCCATTTATATACAAATTTCAATCCAACTTTGTTTTATTCAATTTTATTGCAGTATTGAATCTGCCAGTTTATTGAAAAGACAACATCTTCACATCATCTTTCCATTCACCCATAACTCGAGAATTTATTACAGCAATTATTATGTTGTATTACACACTAGCTTTGGAACACGAACCCTGAAATACTATCACTGCACAATCTATTTAATACACTCATGTAGTAATTTATTTCATGAAACTATTATCTATTATTCTACTTTGCCGAAAGGCGTAAGCTTATAATTCAAAGCTCTATAGTTCGTTCATACTAAATACCTAGTGCATTACTTATTGTTAGTATTAGGAAGTCAGAAACTTCTGCGTACTACAAATATATCTACTTCCTTGGGTTGTTAAGAACCCGACACTTTAATAATCTTACAATGCTGCTTACACAAATGCTCAAAATAAGGAGAAGAGAGTAACACTCCATTCACATTTTTTAAGAACATTTATATTTTACATTTTATTATATTAATTGTAGATAAGTATTATTCAGTATCACGATTACTTTGGTTAAAGTAATTGTTACTGGTAATAATAAGGGTAAAAATTCCAGTACAGTAATTTTCATTTTGATAAATTAGATAAATTGTTTCTAAGTATTTAGGTTATCAGTAGTAAATTCGTATAGGTCTGTGGTCATCTTCCATGAACAAATATAAGTGACATATTATAATTCTATTTTTGGATTTTATAGTTGGATTTTGTTATCAATACTAAAATACTGTATAGATATGGGTCTTAATGAAATATTTATGGTGACCAACTATTTTTTTTCTGTTATTCTGTTCTTAATCATTCAAAAGGACTTTCAAGGTTATACTTCTACCGTGTGTCAGATTCAGGATGTGAGTATGTTACGGCTTACGGTATAGTTCATCATGTTTTTCCCACATAAAAATGTCATTTCTGATGGCTTAGTGCGTATTACGTGCGCTCATACACGAGTAGAATGTTTCTTAAAGCATCAGGAGGAAAGTGGTTTACACTTTTTTATTACAATTATTTGCATATAATAATGTAAAGCGCAGTATAGCAAATAGCTTTGAATACTTCATGAAATTGGGAAGGTAATCAAATTTCATGTATCTACACTACGCAGAAAGTTTCAATAGTACTTACGTCCTTTTTAGCCATAAAATGTTTGCTCTTAGGATCAGGGAATTTCAAACGAATTGATCAATGAGACCCATAATTGTAGTATTAGAAAAATATAGCAAAAATTCAGTAATATCAAAGTGTAAGATTAGAACAGGACACATTTGCTCCAATGTGATGTACTTTTACAGGTATTAGTATAATATCATATACATGTAGGACCTTCGAAAAGTAATAAAGGAGAAAATCAGTGGATATTTGCAGTGCAGCATATACTGCAAGTGATGCAAGGAGGTGTGGAAAGGATGTGTAGCAAAGATAAATAACAATTGATATGTGTGAGTATCTGAATGCTAAATGGGTCTTTCAGCTTGGGAAAGTAGTTACAGAAAATGAAGACATAAAAGAAAGCACCATGCACTGTAGTATCTACCTAAAGGAAGTATATACGCAATCAATATAGGGATGCAGATGCAACTCAATTTCATCTATTAATATTCTGGGAATTCTGTGGTGCTCTGCATTATGTTATCATAAGAGTAGGAGGAAAGGATGCGTATGAATATGGTGTGGGTTGGAAAATGCTTAACACGTATTAAACATAAAATGTAATGTGATATTTTGTGTGAGTGCGATACTACAGATGAGTTAAATTGGCTTAGGTGAAAATCTGGTTCCAAAATCGTCGGATGAAGTGGCGTAACTCAAAAGAACGTGAGCTGCTCGCCAGCGGTGGGTCAAGAGAACAGACACTGCCGAACAAGAACAATCCCAACCCTGACCTTAGTGATGCGGATAGTGACAAGCCAAAAATCGATCTCTCGGATTTATCTCCTCTGCACTCTCCAATAATATCTCCATCCTTGACATACGCGAACGGCGAAGAAATTCATTTGACCAAACTCGAGTCACCACCCATCTCACCAGCCAGTAGTTCCAAAGCAATGCCAACAGACTTGTCTTCAAATGCCACAGAATACGATGATGAAGAGATAACTGTCACTTGAAAAGGATTGCCCTCTATTATAGGTATTTATCGTTATTACATAACAATATTTATAAATAATAATACTTTAGTTACACTCAAAATACAAACAATACAACGTTATACACAAGTATATATAAATAATATCACTATGCTGCATAGAACTAAATACATCAGATCAGATGGTACCTAAAGTAGGACTTATTTATCATTAGTCACTAGAATTAGTTTAGTAATTCATATTGTAATTTATATTCTTAATAAATAGATATTCGGATAGGTACTTTACTTACTTAATAGGTTTATTATAGACGTAGTTTGTAGCCATGTCCTGAATGTTCTAGCTACAAGTGCTGTCTGAAGTCTCAACTCAACTTGTATTAATCATCCATACGTATCCAATGCATGCATAATATAGTAGCACCATTAAACGCTTAACATAGGTTGATTAAACAATAGTCATTATTCCCAGTTTAACGAAAAGCTTTTTTATTTGTATTGAAAATTATGATTGAGCTTTAACTTCTGTTCCTCTAATCAAGTTTTCGAAATGGTTTATCATGACCAATCACAGGAAGCGTCGTTTAATGTGTAAGCTTAAGTATCGCCCTCGTGATGCTAGAACAATTTTTATATTATGTTTCAGTTATTCAATTGACAAGGTAAACCATACTATATTTCACTGGAAAATATTTTAAAATATTAATTTTTCACTATACCTACTGACTGCTGACTGTATTAAAGTTGAATCTTTTTGTCTGATGAATTAAAATAAAAATAGAAAAACAGGTCCTACTAAGAAATACATAATAATGATACAGTGCCATTATGCTGATATATCTGGTATGATATTAACTGTTTACCTGGACTGTACTTTTGTGACTCATTCCTTAAATATAAATAGTCTAGGATGTGAATTAGATAATAAAATAAATATTGCAAATTAAGATACTAATAATACAATAGTACAATACGAGGCGCAATTTTCATTGTAATAAGATGGTGTAAGAAATAGTTTTCTGTTAAATGTAGTTGAGTGTACCATATGTATCTAGTAGAGAATTTGTATATGTAAATTACATATTTGATAATTAAAATCATTAATCATAACTAAACAGTAAAATAAAAGATAATGAAACTCTACGTGTACTATAGGTAAATTATGCATTACATTACATAAATACTTGATGCACCATATTAAGAACATATGATATAGTAGGTAAGATACCACAAAATCTTTTAAATACCGAGTCGAGTGGAACCACACGTGTATTTATTCATGTTTAGAAATTTTAAAAATTGTTAGAAATTAGAAATACATAATCAATATTATCTACACTGTGTATAATAAGTAATAATTATAACATGGGAATTAAACTCCTTATTAAGTTAAATCTTGTTGCGTATATATTATATATGATATCTATGCAGTCAAAATTAATGAAGTAGATTGAGAAAACAAGATAAAGGTGTGTATTTAAAAAAAAGTAGCTCGAATAAAATTTTTATCAATATGGAGTCGGAAAACATTTTACAAATCTTTAAGTAATCATTATAAGTAAATAGATATACAATGTGTTATAATTGAAATGTAATCCAGTACATATTAGGCGGAACACCACAACCTTATTAAATATTAGGATACATATAATTATAAGAAATAATTATACAATATGAGATTTCATATAAAATAAAAAATACTCTTTATTTCATTGTGATTTCTAATGCTTTTTCCAAAACAAATGTCTTGTTTATTAACAACTATAAGTACTAAGTTGCATACAAATAATATGTTAAATAGGTGCACGACTGGAAGAATTTAGATTGAAGTAATGATAATTGCACTTTTAATTTAATGGACGATGTTGTATTGTAATATTATTTAATGCGCATTTTGCGAATCATAATGACAGAAATAGTGATTCATTTTTTAAGATCTCGATGAGAAATGTTGGGTCATCCCATTTACACTTTCGATAAATTATATCTAAGACGTTTATTCCACCTTCTGCTAATGATAAATTTAGTGCTGGCATATTTTCATCACGCATCGGTGTATTTTGGGTAATAAGATAATGATAGATGATATACTTATGGAAATGGAAAATAGAATAATTTTGGAACTGGAAATTAAACGAAGCAAAGTTAGTCGCAATTCTGTTGTTTTGCTGCATATTCTCCTTCTAGCAAAGATATGAAGTGCATGAGTTCACGAATGCTTTAAAGTCTATTCAATGTGTGAGTGTGACGAGCGAGAGGGAGAGTGAGTGCACAAAATTTGTTTGGCTTGTTGTACATAACCATAAGAGCAAATCTATAGAATAAAACAATATACCACCAGCCGTGATGAAGATGCATCACAAAAGTGACCCTGAAAGCTTTTAACATGATAACAATGCAATGATTCTAGGATGCACACGAATTCTGATTTTGTGTACTTGCTTCAGTTGGCTCATCGCAAAGACAATGTATATTGACGTAGCAATAAAAAACTAATCGTGATATCCTGATTCTTCGAGATCGTATCGCACAAACATATTTTGTCTATTAACAGAATTAAAACCGGGCACTTCTTTGGAAGGAAACAAACGAAGCAGAAACAAACAAAAAATATATCATTAAAATATGCAAAGAAATCAAGTAGTTGATTCATATATATAATTCTGGGAAATGATTCCCAGTTTTGATGTCACCTGACCACATCACATCCACATCACAAAATATTCCTGAAGAACAAACAGATTTTTTACCCATTACCCATATCACAATCTCACTTATCTGTAGGTACCTTAATTCTATCTTCTGCTTATTTCTGATTCATTAACTTTTAGGTATTATATTCGGTTAATGAGGTACATTGTTTTTGCCATACCCCAGTACTATGCTAATAGTATATAATTAAACCAAAAGATTTTGTCGTCTTAGCAATTTGCATTTTATAATTATACTTAGAGCGCATATCTTATTATTGGGAATGATTATTATCTTATTAGAAATTGGTAATAAATTACCACACCGGTATTTCCTTTTGGTAATTCATAACTATGTAAAGCAACTAATTACAATGACCTATCCGATTTTAATCAGCTTTGGATAAAAGTAATAGCAAAAATGTTTGCGCAATTCTAGCTCGTACAAACAAAATTAAAAGAGTTAAGTAGTAATAATATAAACCTCTGCATAATACTATTATGTATATTCCTGTGGTACAAAATTCGTATGGACAGTGTTTCACTATTACCTTAGGCATAATAATTGCTTGAATCAATTTTGCCTGTGTGTATGTGTGCATTGGAGTTTATATTTTCGAAGGGATTTATATAATGTTTATTCAATTTGAGAATAAGTCGGGAAAAATTCATGTTTAAGGTAGACAATTAACTTTCTGGTACTTAACTTAATACATTATGATTCTAAGAATGGACAAGGAAATTCTGTCGATTTTGAATTGCCTCAGAGTCAAATTACAAACAATAAATATCAAGGTTTGATAGTATGCGTCAGCTAGGATGCATTTCATGTATTTAAATATTGTAATTGCCATATAGAATTATAATGTATGTCTGCAATAACATTGTCTATATAGTTACTATTAGGAGTGAATTGAATATTTTGACCTCTAAGACAACTGGGCGACTCTCCCCTCTGTCGTACTTAATCATACTCGCATATTACAATCAAACAGTATGATAATATTGGCATTGCACATCCTTCTGGTATGTTGACATGTGATATTGGCCTTTATCATAATGCATTATTGGTGATAAATTCTTTTATCAGATTCTGCACTTGAATTGAAATGACAAAATAAATAATCTGAGGTAATAAATATAAAAAAGGAGTTTGTATAATCAATTTATAGATTAATTGCAATGTTAATCTTGGTGATCATCATGGCAATAATCATGGTAATCGTGATGATTGAACATGAAATCTCTAGCTTGCCCCACTTTTGGGGTAAATTGAGATTCTTAGTTGTATCCATAATGCCAAAATCTGTCCAACGATACCTCATTTGCCATAAGTTTATTTATCCCATTTTTCAATAGTGTCATCGGAGTCGAAGGAACCTCGATAGGCTACCCTGAGGTTTTGAAGTCAATATCTCAAATCGTTTTTGAGTTATAGTACCCATATACAGAGAAACAGACAGACACATCATTTCCATAAAGGAGATAAGCTCCCTTATAGAATTTTTAGAACAATATCATCAAATATAGGACAAAAAACAGAGTCAATCTAATTATATAAATTCATGGTATTTTTAAGTGAATATTAGTTTTTTATAATAAACGTTAAAGCCAAGCATAATAGTACACCAAAATATAATAATGTTTCAGTCTGGTGAGAATATTGTTGACCAGGTAAATATCATGTTATATAGTACAATGAAGAATTTTTACATTTTTTGAATGCTTCCTAAATTATTGCTAAGTTTTCAGTTTTTACAAAATAAGTATTGAAGTGTGAAGCATGGTGATATAAAGTATGATTAGGACATAAAATAAATTAATTTCAAGGTTTAAAACATGAGGATGATAAGAATATCTATTAAATTATGTGTTTATATCTAAATATATAATTTTTATGGTATACGTTGATTTATCTTAAAATTATTAAGGGGTGGATGTAAAGCAGCCCAAGCGGAAAATTTGCCATCATGAGTTGTTAGATTGTAAATCCTTTCTGCAAAAACAAAGATTTCATTTCTTTATTACGCACTCCAGGGAATGTAATTGAATTACGTAAGTAGTGTAGTACCTTGTTAATACTTCACTGGACTGTGCTAATCTTGGATTCAAGATCCAAGTATGAAGTACCGACTTTATACGACGTAGGATAATTACGTAACAAAATCATTCATTCTCTGGACTGGAACAATTGCATCCTAATTTAAGAAATATCTACGCTATTACACTATGACTATATTGACGTACCAACATTTTAGGGTTCCTCCATAAAATAAGGCGTGGGAAGTAAACGGTGGAAAATCCATTCTTAACCATTTAATTCGTGTGTGGGGTTATCGGCATTTTATATGGATGTAATATGGATCCTTTTATCCTTTTATTATGCACATGAATTCTTAAGTACAACGTTTATCTACTTATACACAATAGTAAAGTACTTTTAATGCTAATCTTACCAAAAGCCAACTTAGCGACTATTTTGCACATTTTTATAATCAGAGAATTTCTGGCGTACCTAACATAAATAAAACCATAAAACACGCATTCTAATGCCTGTAGGTAATGCAAACCACAGGAAATAACTAATCCAGCAAATAATATTATGTCAAACGAAAGTGAAATGAAGTAAGTTTTATGCAGCAGTTAAACTAGCTTAAGTAATCCTAAATGAAGTTTGTATCTAACTACGAGTATATCATATAACTTTGCATATAATAAATTCATTTACATATTAAAACAAGTTTTCAAATAATATATACCTATTTACTTGCATGTGATATTACTTATGATATTACTTATGCGATATTACTTATATCTGAACTATAAATGATCTGCTGTTACTGCATAAATTAAGCTAAAGTTTAAAGATGCACCCAAGTGAAGTAGATAGTAACTCCTGACAATAAATTGATAAATAGCGCAGGTATTTACGCATAATGTAATAAATATAGTTATGAATTATAAATAGTATGTAAGGTATCCCTGCATTGTATAAGGTATAGGAAAATATCTGAGGAGGCCGGAGACGAAGAAGATGATTCAGAGATGAGCAAGACGAGGAGATCCTGTGGAGTGGAAGAAGAGTGAGACTCTTTTGATAAAGAGTCTTCGTCTCGTGTGACGTCAAAAATGGTATAAAAGTCCTGTGAGGAGTCGCGGAGGCAACTTTTCGAAGGACACCTTGTTGAAGAGACGAGCCAGCAAGAGAGAAGCGTAGAGACTTGATCGGAGCTAAATAGGTTTGCCATTTGCCATTTAGTAATACTAATTTCTAGTGCTAAGTGGGTTAACTGAGATTGTTGGTTTGGTTTGCATTTCGTTTGTGAGGAGAGGACAGCGAGCAGAAAGTCTTGATTCAGATTCACACTTTACAACAACTACCTACACTTTACCTTTATAGTTTATACTTTATACCTGCGTAGTTTTACGTACTTAATTACCTTTAGTTGAGGTCTCATGTCTGGTCTGTCTGGCTACTGATAAGATTCCTCTATGCAGTATACTATATAATAGTAGCAAAATACTTTTGTTTTCTACTCTAGTAAATAATTGTAAATACAGTATACTATAAGTATTGAGAAGGTATTTCTAATTTATTGCCTACTCTTCTGAAGGAATCGACGACGTATTTTAATTAAATCTGCTGAAACTTATTAGTTACCTGCGGTCACCACTTACGTTACTCAACTATGTCATTATATTATCAGTTTTGGCAATTAGTAATCACGCAACACGTCACTCTCTGCACAAATATCTAATTTCTCTAATTCAAACTTGTGGTTATTTTAACCTCCCGTTCAGATTCTCATGGGAATTACTACTGCGGTGAACTTGAAGATGTTACTATTAATATTAATCGTTTTCATCACTTATATAATATTTAGTGGAAACAGTATCGTAAATAACTCTGTCTGGATACCTTAACCCCACGTAACTGCAAATTATCCTTTTGCCTTGTGTTTTCTATTACTAATTAAAAACATGTAGCTCGTGACCGGCAAACACTTATTTGCAAAAACCAGAATTGATACTATACGTCAAAGAATATTAGAATTTTATATACAAACTAGAGTTATTATTTTTTCCTATGTAAGGATCTCTGTTGGATAGAATCAATAGAAAGGTTTACAATTACAAGAAAAATTAATTAGGGAACAAATTGATTAAAGTTTATGTCGCCTTCCTTAATAATTCTCAATTGAATGCTTTACGGCACATATTATTGCGTAAGAGAAGCACCCTAAAGATTTCTACCTCAAAAATTGCTCAATAAATAGGACACACTTTAGCTTAGAGCGCAGTACGAATTTATCAATCATTTATTAAATAAGGAGACGGCTGTAGCAAGTGCATGAAATTGCGGTACAAGATTAGTCGTCACAACTTATTTGCAATGCAACCTTTTATTAGATGTTGATAACAGTGCATATAAAAATATCGATATGGACTACGAAATCAGGTAGACAGTAGACACTGACATTATTAATATTATAACACTGAAATTGTATGTAAATATGCAATTCTGCATCGAGAACTAAATAATTTGCATACTATGTGCATAGCGTCCTTAATAGTAGAACGCAAGTACTAAATACATAAATACAACTACCCAAAAATGTCAAGTAGGAATAAAAATGAACTAAATTAATAATTAATCAGAAATAGTCAGACATTCAGTCCATGTATGTTGACGTTGAGTATTATGCATAATATGCACCTTGCACAGGGATGATCAGTTAGCTAAAGGTGTAGTCCCTCTAATGTTATTAATATTTTATTGTCTATGGCAAAATAGAGAGGCAAAATCTTTATGTTTTATTTTACTTCATTATTTTGCAATGTCCTATCTAACTTGTTATTTTTCCAAGTACAGATTCAGTGTATCATACACTTTATACGTAAGTATGTAACTGACAAACGCTACTAGGTATCTGCAATCTGCACTACTACTTTTACTACTTACGAATCTTTATAATATGTTCGCATCTCTTGTGTATGATGTACGCTATTACATAGTCATATGGCTCTCATTTACCTGTTTACAAGTACAAGCAAACAAACTGAAGAGAATCTTTCTCATCTTACTCATTGTCAGTCTTCTCGCTTAACTTGTTCCATTAACATCCTTTAAAGCTAACGTCTCATTCTCATTTTAATTCTTCTTATTTTACCCTCAGCAGTGCAGTTACTAGTTTCATTTTTGTTGGTTATGGTTATGGAATAATTAATAATCTTACGTGATTCCTACTTAGTTTCCAATAACATAATAATATTGTTTTGCATCTCTATTCTAATTGTAAGTGCAAGTGGACGTAGTTTGTGGAGCAATTACGATTACGTTTGTACTCCTTTATTTCAACAGGTTCGTATCAGTGATTGATTTGAGACAAAACAATTACTTATTATTATTTTAACCAGTATTATAGCTATTGAGTTGTAGTTGTGCTGAAATGAATTGAATAATTTTAAAAACCTTTTGATTGGATTAGTTGCATTGTCCTTGTGCAGTTATAATATTTTAATTGTAATTTAAGTACCTAAATAGTATCATTACCACAACTCTAATCATCAAAATAAATCATAGTAATTATTTATCAATTAATTCAATCAAAACTATAAAGTGACAGTGAATCTCAAGTGGCCCCAGTGTCTCTGCGCTTTTATAGTGCTGAAGATGCTGTTTGCATTCAGTCGTGCATGAAACGAGTTACAGCAGTACTACATTACACACTTTTCCTACACATAAATTGCTTACCTGTGCTACCTACTTAGTGGTTTTAATTAATTGTTGGGTTGTTAGTTGTTGTATTTTGTGTTGCTAATAAATGGACTTTCTTGACTCTCTGCCTGTACTTCATGTGACCGTTATCATTATTAATTATAATAGTTATATATAGAAGTAATATTCTCAATTCAATTGCGACTTTTGATCATTTCTAAATTCTAAATTTTTTATTCGATAGAAATTATTAGCGGAGAGTATATTTGTGTTGTTTGAAAATTAATAGTTTACTGTGTGGTTAATAAATGTGGTGGTAATAAAACTTATTTGCGCTAAATTCAGAGAAATAACTTGGGGGAAGATGCTGAAGGCAAGCGTGTATGGTTTCCTGATTGTCTTTCAACTGGCAGTCGGGGATGTTAAAGGAAATAGTTATTTTGGTGGAGGAGATGATGTGGGTGACAGCAGTAGCGGCCAAGGAGTGAAAAGTCCACAAAATTCTGGTGCTGACACTTCCATCTCATCCCTACCGCAATACGAATCAGCAGGTACATCTGATCAAAATTATTGGTGGCAACAGAACAATCCATTCCAGAGACCGGCAAACCATCCTGGAGTGGAAAGAGGAAATTCCTCGCCCTCCAGACCCCAACAGCAACCAAATCCTTACCAAAATCAAAATAAACTTCAACAAACTTCTCATTCCCGTCCAAATGTATTCACTCCTCCACAACAACAACAGCAACAACAACAGCAACCAAATCCTTATAATTCTCAACCATCCGTTCCCCAGCGAACAAATAATCCTAATGCCAACTCGCAATTTAATCCCAAACCTAACCAGCAATTCCAGCAAAATTCTCCAGTATTCGGATCACCTTCTCAACCAAACTCCAGTCCGTTCGGAGCTCCATCTCCCGTCCCTCAACCCCAGAACAACTTCCCCCAAAATGTAGATGAAGGCTGTCAGTTGATGAACAAAGCAGATTGTCATGCTGCTAAAGGCTTTCCTCAAGAGCAACTACCCAACCAGGGCTACCAGCCCCCTCGCCCTGGTCCTTTTAACCAACCTTCACAAAATAAACCAGTAAAAGAACCATTTAAAAGTCCTTCCGTTCCCCAGCCATCTACGAACTATAAACCTCCATCATATGGTGGCACTGAGGACGAGCCTGCAAATTCAAACGTTAACTTTCAACCATTAGACAGTGCTAACCAATTTTCTCCAAGCCAATCAGATATTGATGCCCCATCCTACGGACCAATTGGGGATGACAATTCCAATTCACCATCACAGAATCAGTTTTCGCAGACTCAACAACCCCAAAATAATCCATTCTCTTCCAATCAACCAAAGAACCCGAGCCAAAACAATTATCAACAACCACCTTCACCTCCGCAGGCTCCTTCTAAGCCATTTCAAGGGCAGCCACCCCAGAATCCATATCAGGAGCAACAAAAGCCTAACCAGGGTCAACCACAACAAAACCCTTATCAGGGACAACAACCCCAGAAACCTTATCAGGGACAACAACCCCAAAAACCTTATCAGGAACAACCCCAGAAGCCTTATCAGCCACAACAACCCCAGAAACCTTATCAGGGACAACAACCCCAGAAGCCTTATCAGGGACAACAACCCCAGAAGCCTTATCAGCCACAACAACAACCACCAAATCCAACACCATATAGACCAAACCCACCAACTCAGAGCTTCAACAACAAACCGACACCAAATAATTTCAATCAGCCGGCTAATAAACCTTATAATCCCAGTAGTCAGCCTCAAAATAATCCACAAAGTTTCACTCCGGCAGGAAATATGTTTGCCGATCCATTACCTTATCCAGGTTGCCCAGGTAAGATTTTAAATACTTAATACAATGTTCACACCGTTCACATTGGATATTTTATTGGCGAAAAATGCAATAGGTGATGCAATTTATATACCTATCGTCGTGGTAAGATTACATAGTTAAATATTATAAATATATTTTAGCCGCTATGCTTTGCGTACCTGAGGATCGCTGCAATATTGAAGGCGTAATTGAGGAACAATCTGCTGGACTATCGGAAGCAGAGAAAATTCATAGGGTTGCTCTCATGGTAAGTGTTTAAACATTTGGTACCTCTTCCAGTATGCTAAATACTATTACTGTAGACAATGTCCTTGATATAATATGCTTACTTCAGTAAATACTAAATATATTTGTATATCGACACAGTACTAATTTCGCAATTTTGAGCTTTTATCGGTGGCAGCAATATAAAGTATTGAATTACAATTTATTTTTGCATGTTCAATTAGGCCTGTTCTGCTCCAATGACTGGAGTAGTTGGTGTTTGTTGCCGTGATCCAAATTACAAAGACCCTTGGCCAGATATGAATATGAATGGGATGCCTAAAAAGGAGCACCATCATCCTGATAAGGGTTTTAGTGGAAATTCTGGAAATAATTCTCCATTCCCTCAACAAGGTTCACCCACCTCCTTCCAACCAAATACAAACAATAGACAGCCACATCAACTTAATTCCCAACCAAATAAACCACAGAATGGTCAATATCAACCCCAGAATCAGAATGGTCAATATCAACCCCACAATGATGGACAATATAAACCCCAGAATCAGAATGATGGACAATATAAACCCCAAAATCAAAATGATGGACAATATCAACCTCAAAACCAGCAATACCAGCCTCAGCAGAGTCAACAACAATACCAACCTCAGAATCAGCAATACCAACCTCAGAACCAACAGTATAAGCAGCCCCAGAGTCAGCAGTATAAACCCCAGGAGCAACAGCAGCAACCACCCAGAGGCTATCCTTCAGGTGAATAATTGTTTGCTTTTTTACACTTCTCTAATGTTTATAAATATTTTGAAAGAAACATTTGTAAATAAATGGCTACTATATAAGTAACATTTCCATTTCCATGAATACTAAATAGATAAATAACGGAGACACGTAGGAACGTTTCTCTGACTCTATCTCTCACTTCTCTAACTAATTCTTGATTCTTGGATCCTGGACGAATTATAAACTAATAAAAATGTAAATAATTGTGATATATGGATGTTGTGGAACAGGTGGAGGAGGTATGGGGTGCAATTCTTATTGAAATGACAAGATCCGGTTTCTCGCTAAAAATCCGCTTTGTATATTGTGCCCGTCATAATGGTGTAAATACATTTAACAATTTGCAATACTATGCTACACCTCACTCACACAGTATAAACACTAATGATAACTAACACCATAAATTACCTAATAATTTAAATGTTAATCTTGTGCTTATACTCACTTTGTTGTACCATAAATATCATTACCTACCTACTTAAAAATATCTAACATGACAAAAGAAAAGGCTGCTTTTATAGTTACAAAAACATTTAAGAATACTACTATTTACTACAGTATTAGTTATATAAATAATTGTTATCTGTTACTCTTGTATATTGTTATACTTGCCAACTTACTATATCTATAGTAATACCTACATACTTGTGTACAAAAATGTTTTACTGACTGTCAAGCATAAATATACAGATTGAATCTTACTGTAGAAAAATCACATTTTTAAAATGCTCAAAAAATGTTTCTAGGTTTATTCTTATTTATTTGATCATAAAATCAAATTTTTGGTTGATGCCATTTCAAAGGAATGCATGAAAACCTGCAAGCAAACTGCCATAACACATGGACTTAATTCATATTATTATGTACATAAATAATGACGCATGTACCTAACTAATTACCAAGACAGTTGGCATCCACTTGGAATGTTCACGACAAATGCCATGGAAAAAGCTAGGAGATTGTATTTATGGCAAATATAATTGTAACATTTTTAAATTTAGACATAGAACTACATAGAACAATGTAGCTTTGGAAAAATTTAATGAAAACGGATAAATTCTATTTTTCATTCAAGACAAGTAACGAAATAAATATACCTGCGTGGTACATGGGGCATGTTCATAAATGTACAGATAATATAATATAATATATAAATGGAACGAGGAAATAGCATACATTTTGTTACTGTATGCATAATGAATGCATGGTTTCAAAACTAACATTACTCACTCATTTAGGTACTCATTACCGATCAAATAAATGTTATAGTGGGTACTACGTAATAACTAATAAAGCTCAAATCCAACGTATTTTATTTATGTAAGCCCCATTATTGTGATAGACCACCGATAACAGACTTAACTGCTTCCTAACACATACCAACGAAATCTTACTCACCGAATTTTCATCAACATAATGTGCCAAAAATATTCCTCTACTCATTTGCCAATACTAATTAAAGGTATGTAAAAAATAATTTTCCCATAGACAACAAAAACCAAAGCAATGAAATTTCATTGATACCAGCAAGTACTCCAGAAAAATTGCAGGAGTGCAAATTGAATGAAGCATGTGTTGAGAGTACGCGTTGCCACAATGGATACATAAGGGATAGCAGTGAGCCATTTGCAATTAATATAAGAATTTCTAAAGGATCA
This sequence comes from Tomocerus mixtus, assembly GCA_034694165.1. NCBI lineage: Eukaryota > Metazoa > Arthropoda > Collembola > Entomobryomorpha > Tomoceridae > Tomocerus > Tomocerus mixtus. The sequence continues at coordinate 45,656 of JAQFYC010000082.1, read as the reverse complement.
AAGGTAAAGTAGCATGATAATAAATTACAATGTATCTTGCTTGTAAATGCGTATAAGTGTTTAATGTCTAATGAAATTTTCTTTTAGAAATGTAAGGAGGATTTAAATGGAAAGTCTTTCTTTTGCTGCCAAGAGAAGCCGACGAATTCCATTAAGCCAGATCTTAATTTTGCTTCAACAATAATTAAAGAAAATATTCAGAGTGCTCCAAGGCCAGTTTTTCAAAATAACCATCATTTGCAAAATACTGTTGCGCCGCCAGTTTCAACTCTAATTTCCGGAGTAGGTCCACTACCTAATCAAGAAGAGATAAACCTGAGATTTCGGATTAGCAATTATAATCCATACATTTCCCCTGATACTCCATTCACTCCGGTTGTAAAACAAAGTGTACTAGATGATATACATGAAAATAATAAAACTGGTAGGATTATATTCCCAGACCAATTATCATTGTCTGCTACCATTAATGAGCAAACTAAAGGAAATAACCCGAGAAAGGATGAAACAAAGGAACTACATATCAAGAGTGATACTCCTAAAGGATTCATTAAAAAAGGTGATTCTAATCAAGTAGAAAATGGACGAATTGTTTCTCCTTTTTTCTCAACAACTACTAAAAAGCCCTCCACAACACGTCCCCAATTCTTCCCAACTACCAAAAATTATTTACAAAGCCAAGATTCCACAACCACACTTTCCTCGATTACAGAAAGTGGGACAGAAATAATTTTCACCACCACCATTACTGAGGAAGATTACATTTCGAGCACAACAACAACTACTACTCCGAAACCATATACCCACAATGGAATACCCGTTCCTTTAAATGACCATTTTAAAAATCATCCTCCAGTTGGTTGTATTCATAAGGGACCAGAATTCCACCTGGAACCTCTTATTATTCCTTCCAAAAGTTACCAATTACCTGCCTTTGACTTTGATTCCGGGGAAGAAATTCCAGAAACAACAGAAACGACTACTATTAAAGAAGAAACAGAATCAACTACAGCTGAAATAATTACAAGTGCGACAACATTTACTTCATTAAAGGAGAAAAATATTTCTACCGCTTGTCCTCATGATATGGTGTGCTTAGGGGAAAACTTATGTCAAGCAAATAGCGAGCAAAATCTTCGAGAGAAGCTTTCTTTCCGAAAAAGTTCAAGATCTCATTTACAGGTAAGATATAATATAATATCTTAAAATATCTACTAATAAATAGTAATTATGCATCAATAGACAGAAATTAAAAAATACCAAATATATTATAATTGCATCATTTTCAGTGTTTACAAACTGGTTCCTTGGACATTGGAGAGTGCTGTAAAGTTGAGACAAAAGAAGGTTCGACTAAAAGGGAAATAGCAGGACTTCGAGAACATATTCAACAGAACGCTTCTTTTGCAGAAGATAATTGCGGAGTTCGAAGACCCCGTTCTTTGGTTTCTATTAACAAATCGGATACGTTTTTTGGAGAGTTTCCTTGGCAAATTATGATTCTGAATACTTCCAATGAATTCCTCTGTTCTGGAGCTTTGCTAGACAAGAGGACAATTATAACGACTGCAACTTGCATACATGGGTGGGTACTATTTAATACAATATTAATAATTTAAAAGTCTTACAGTTAGTTAATTACCTATACTTAATTATACATTGATTATCCATTGCAGATTAAACCCATCAAACATTAAGATTCGTGTTGGAGAATGGGACAGACAAAATAATTTGCAATCGAAACCGACAGAAGATATTCCAATTGAAGCTGTGATTGCTCATCCTGGTTTTGACAGTGCAGCTCTGAAAAATGATATTGCTCTACTTTTCACCGATAGAAACATCACTTATGACTATCACGTTGGCAGAGTGTGTCTTCCTCCTACGAATGATAATTTCGACGGGCGACGTTGCATTTCCACGGGATGGGCTGCTTCACGCAAATCTGGTAGAACTTAGTATAACTATTATTTCAAAAATAATTACATGCATAATCTTTGTTAGGCTTAGATATATATTATTCGTAATCCATGACACATTTCCTGTCCTTCCAGCTAACAAGAGTAGTTACCTGAAGCAAAAAGATTTGCTGGTTCTTTCTTTGCACAACTGTCAAGGAAGATTGCAGCATAGCACAAATGCCAAGCGACTTATAGTAACGAAAAGTAATATTTGTGCCCGAGGAGATAAACAAGATGTTTGTGAGGTGAGGACAATTTGAAAGCACTTAACTAATTAACTACTAATATTGCAATACCTAACTATCGTTGATATATGTATTTCAGAGTGACATTGGAGACCCTTTAGTTTGCAAGTCTGGTACTGGAGAATACCAGCTTGTTGGCTTAAGTAGTTGGACCGGAGCGTGCGGTCACACGAATGTCCCTGGAATCTACGTAAATATTGCTCATCATACTAATTGGATTACAACTCACATGAGCAGACCACACAATAGTAACAATTCTAGTCAAACGGGGTAGTACTGTAGTATAGCCATAGACTTATGCAAATAATTTTAATATATTTATCACCCATATTTTAATTGCATATACTTCATATGTATCTATTTTTATTATATTTATTGTGCAAAGTTCACTTAATTAGTAGTTAATTAGCAATTTTTATATTTATGTAAATGGCTTGTTCGGATATGAAAATATACTTCGCTATGTTGGCTATGTGCTTACAGATAGTATGTACATCGTAATTGCAAATAGCAGTTGTCAATAATGAAATAATAGATAATGAAACTGATTCTTAATATTTTCCGAATAATTATTCAGTACGTAAAGGTGATTACATAATATTACATGCTTTGATGTTAGTATTACAGATACATTAAGAATTTGATATAATAGATGCCATTTTTAATTTTTTATACATATAAAAGTAAATATGGCTTTCGATGTTGTGATGCATTTTTCCCTGGGTATTTGGTATCCACCAAATTATTAAAGCAGCTATAATTTCAATAAATATTGTTTAAATATGAAATAAATAAATATGCCAGGGTTAATTTGCACATAGCCTTACAAATACAACGTCCCGTGAGCCGCTGGCGTACATACAGAAGCAAAGTAGTAGATTCTTTGTATTTAGCATTTAGCAATCCGGGCAAAGTTAGCTAGTATTTTTGCTCAAAGTATGAAACTGTGTGAATAAATATTAACAACAGGAGGACAAGGATATTTTAAAATCGCAGAAATATTTTAATTAAAATTTAAACATTTGTATAAACAATCATTAATAATACTGATATACATGATGAATTAAATTTGCACTTTGTGAACTTACTGATTATGCACCATGACTGCATGAGCATTGCAAGCAGTGCGCAACTACGATAATCACAACCTTTTGAGTTTCGTCATTTGGCAAGAGTTTGGGACTCTCATTCTGCCAACATTTATAACTCGTTCTTTCACACACATTTTACATCAATTACTTTATTCATTCAAGCATTTCTAAAGAATTTGCACTAAGCTAGCTACTTGATAACGTATTTGTATAGTTACTACTTAACTATGTGTACGGTTTACTAAATACTTTACAAATATAAATATACAGAGGCTCTCTACAAAATCTAACTTACAAAGTAGATACATAATATGCGTAATTTACAAAAATTATTAACCTACTCAACTATGTACTAGTTAAAAATTAAGGAGTCTTGTCAGTTCAGAGAAGTATATAATTTCTAGCTAGATATATGTATTGCATAGTAAATTTACCATGTCAGGTAAGGGTGAAAGTAAATATTTTCTGATAATTTAATACGGGAGGCTTCCTATTATGTTTCAACAAATGAGAAGTCTCCGTAAAGTTACAAAATATGGCCACCATTTCAGAAGTAAAGATTTCTTTACATTTAAAAATAACAAACCACAAATAAAAGTCAACAAAATGAAGACCAGTCGTTCTAAGGAAAACATTATTTAACAATTGAAATCGAAACGTGAAGGAAAGTGAACTAATTATTCACTTACTCTCGCTTGATCATGGCTGTAACAAAAGTACTTAACGATTATTGATTACAGTATGCATATTATAATTTAATAATATAAGTATAATTTTACATACACTATCTACTTAATTTATTACGCAGCTACAATTAAATAGTATTACAGTTCATGTATAACAATAAAATCAACAATAGTAAAAAATTCTGAACTTAAATTAGTACAAATGTAATTACGTATTGTTGGATAACGAAAATATAAAAACACAATGACTTAAACGAACATTTAACAAAAAGGTTACTTATTATTTGATGGGAGTGCAGACAATTACAGTACACTACACATCAAAGTCTGTCTGTAGAATAAATAACAAGAGGAAGGAGTAAGGCTTAAAATTTGGCATCTACCGTAGAAGAACGTAAACGTACCACTCATTCCCACCCACACAGACGCATCTCTGTATTGAAGATTGTAATAAGATGATTGAACTTGCTGAGAAGAAAAATGTAGTCTGATATAAAAAACATTTGTAATTAAGTACTAATTAAATATTTAGGCACTAAATTCTCATTTCTGAATCTGACGATGAATAGTTTTGATGAAATTGTGATGTTCTAATTAGATTAGGTCCTACGTTTCCTAGTGGAGAAATAGACGGAGATCGATTGGCCAGAGGGGACAGTGCTGGAGAGAAGCTGGGTGACATAGGACCACAAGAGAAGGTACTGTCGTGAGAAATAGGAGACCTTGGCAAGATTGGAAGTGGCGGCAGCGGACCGGGCCGGGCAGAGTTCCCACCACCGGAGTGGGCGGGCCGCGGAGCAACGTTCGTGAGCAAAGGCGGCGGCCCGCCACACTTCCCACTAGACTGATTGCTAGGAGTATGGCGATTATGAATACCACTGTAGTGCGCTTCGGAACTATTCGAAGCATCATCTTTGAGTCGGGCTATTTCAGAGAATACGTGAGCTAGCGGCTGGTACTGAGGGCCCCAGTCGAGCAAATAGTCCCAATTATAACTACCTGTTAATTCTTCTTCACTATGCACAATAGAACTTAGAGAGCCGTTCATAGACGGCTGGTGAGTACTGCTAAGGACACCGCGGGAGTCGTCCATCATATCACTGTCATTCACATCATCGGGGATTTGAGCGTAGATCAGCGTCGAAATGTCCATTCCGTCCACATCTCCTCCCGCGTCGTCTTCGAAGAGGTGGATGCTGTCCAGGGCGTCGGGACCTGCGGTGGGAGTCCACTCACTGTGTCCCATGTGACCCTGGTGGACGTGGTCCTCACTTAATTTTGGCCGGATCCCCAGACGTGCCAAATATTCCTGAGTGTTTTTAGCTGAGCTTTGAGACATTGTGTCATCGTCACCGTGGATGCCCGAATCGGGGATCCCGATGCTGTCTCTCAACTTCTGTTGAGCAAGAGACCCTTCGTTGATCATTCGGATCTCTTCATCTTCGACTTCTTCCCCATCTTCGGCGGAGCCTCGTCCGCTGGAGGCAGAATGACTTTGATCGGACAACTCAGACACTGTATTGTTCACTCTGCGTCTCTCATTGACGCCCAAGTCAGCTAAATCACTATACTGAGGTCCGTAGAGGGAAGTTGGGCGGGAATTACTATTGGCAATCATTGTGGATTGAGCATATTCAAGAGTATCGAATGCAGAATTATTGTAAGTCTCTGATTTTCCGTTCTTCGATTGCTTTTTGTGTCTCAGGTGAAGAACTACGAACACAGTGCAGCAGAGAAACAAGAGGAGTAGAGATGTAACCAAGAGTCCAACTACCCAGTCGGCCACACTCGAACTGGAAGCCATTTCTAATTCGTCTGACGGAGCTCCTACGGAGATTTCTGCCACTGCCACAGCAGACCTTGAACCCGGCCGACCAGAATTCGCCATAACCACCACACTAGCGTTTAAGTCATTGGTAAGTGCCTGTCTCAAAACTATCGCTCCATTTGTTCTATTCACTCTAAAGTAACCATTTTGTTGTCTCATTTGATAAATTACACGTCCGTCTGGACCGTGATCTTGATCTATGGCATCGACACGGCCTACAACATGCCCAGGAGCTGCATTACTAGGGATTATGAATTTGTACGTCTTCTGAGTGAACTGAGGAGGAAACTCATCACGAGAGTCGATTCCTATTTGAACTTTCACTGTGGAAGACTGTCCTCCTATATCATGAGCACGCAGTGTGAAATAATAACGGTTCTTCACTTCGTAGTCAAACACTGTGTCCGTCGTCACTATTCCCGTAGTGGGCTCAATGTGGAATTTGTCCTTCCCATCTCCTTCCAAAATAGAATAATTCAACTTTCCATAAATTCCTTTATCTAAATCAGTAGCCCTGGCTACAAACACAGTCGTTCCGATTGGCTCATTCTCCCCGACGAATTCTAGATACAGAGGGAACGGGAATTGCGGCTGATTGTCATTTTCATCTTCGACGTCTATATACACAACAGCTAAACTCCACAAACGGCCATTGGCCTTTGTGTCTTGTGCACGCACTACAAATCTGTACTTATCTACATTATCATAATCTAAGGGTTCTTTCAGCACTAGGTTTCCGTTCCGGGGGTTCAATTCCACGATCGTGGCATCGTTTCCGGATGTGATGTCGTAGCGCACTGTGTCATTTAATAGATCAGCGTCGATAGCTTGAATTCTTAGCAAACTGCTTCCCACCGGTTTGTTTTCGCTGATGGAAATTCTGTACTCGCTCTGGTTGAAGGCTGGGGCATTATCATTGACGTCTGAGAGTTGTAATGAGACTTCTGCCGTGGAGCTGCACTTTGCCATGTTCACACAGCCAACAGTGACTTTGAGTTTGAATGATCCTTGTACTTCTCTGTCAAGTGGTTGTGCTACCAATATCTCTCCCGTATGACTAGTAGGAAAACAAACAAACAAAAAGTTAGTAAAAGTAACAATGCATTTGTATTAAGTGTAAAGAAATGTTTCCAACCATTCAGCTACTTTATTTAATCTCCCTTTCCTTGCCGGCTATCAAACTAATGTACGTAACTAAGTAAGTGGCGTACCTGGTAATGGTGAAGTAATCGTTTACATTTCCAGATATGATAGAGTAATGGAAGTGCAAATTTTTACTCAGTTTCTTGTCATACTCGACACCAAGTCGAACAACGACCGTTCCTGGTTTCGTATCTTCACTCAGTTGGGCCCTGCAAAAATCGGTAGCAAACACAATTAATTTTTGAACATCATATTTCAGTTTAGCTGTTATGTAGCAAAGTGATTTCCACTAACATTCTACAGATACAATTTATATCCCTATCATAAAACCTTTTATCAAATCATTTAAATTATTTTACTACAGAGTAAGTAAAAAGCCTTATAATCAGCAGATTAATTTTTTACGAACCACCCTGTACGCCTACTTAGGCAAAATGAAATTTCTTGGACACAATAAGATAAAATAATTATGAGAGGGAGTTAGTATAGTTCTAGATAAGTGCGTAATTGAACTTACGTGTATTTGCTTTGAGTAAAACGTAGCAAATCAGACTCAGATGGTCTCACTTCAATCCAAAGTGTAGTTTTCGAACTCTTTTTCGGTTTCCCTGTATCCGTGGCGATGACAGTGAGTTGGGCGAAAGGAGTTTCATGTCGATGGGGAAGGGTTCCATTTGTGTAGACCATGCCCGTATTCTCGTCAATCCAGAGACCGCGTGAACCTCTTGACTTGGCATCTTTAGGTACTCTCAATGAATATTTGATTATTGCATTACGACCGGAATCTTTATCAGTTGCATTTACTTGGATAACTTGCGAGCCCGGTTTTGTATCATCTAAAATGATAGATATAATATCTATGGTTATTACACGAATAATTAACACAGCATTCGTTTTGCTCACAGACATTACATTACATTACATACAAACATTCTGTTATACTTTCTATGGACTTTTAATATTATTCTGTCATATATTATACATTAACTACGTAGTGTTGGCAAGAAACATAGATATCGCATTACATTATTCAGATAGCATGCTTTCATTTATTCATCTTGCATTGTATGGCAATGCCACACCATTCGTTCTCTACTTAAATATTCTTACTTACTGATACCCTATGACTTTATCGAGTCTAGTGGTGTCGAGTCCACTGAATTTTTATAGTCAACTCGACTTATCTATTTATTCTAATATAATATTATGTATGCATACTTAATACTTACTTACCTAGATACTTATAATAGTTTTTATTTAGTATAAATGTACAGGGTTAGGTTGCTGGTCGTTTGTTTAGTTCGTTCTGATTCTAGTGAGTGAGGCATGGCATATCTGATCTGTTGCACATGGACAGTGAGAACCAGATTGGAACGTACCACCGAGTCTGACTGAATTGTTTTCGAGACTTTGTTATCAACGTACATGGACATGGGCATATACATACAATCACTGCTAAGCACTATTGCTGTTGTGGTTCTCTGATAGAATCTCTAGGTTTTAACCAGTGTGCCCACACAATCATTCACCTTGACTACCTACTGAAAACTATTTGATAGTTTTGCCAGATACATGGACTAAATATTATCCATTGCCTTGCATTTCATTTTACTTACATTCTGTCCTGCCTGGCCTGGCCTGGCCTGTCTGACCATCTATCTGTGGTAAGTATGTAAGAGTAAGTCTTGCTACATAGTTACATTACATTGCATAGCTGCTAAAGCATTAGCTCAGGTATTCCTACAAATTCTCCAACCTTACCCAGATAGTTTTTACCCTACCTCACACGATTACTATCGGCACTCAACAATTCCTTATTTCATCTCACTTTAATTGCTCGTATAGCCAAAACATACAGACTCAGAAAACTTGAAACGTGTTCCTTACGTTGATATAGAAGCTAGATAAATAAATACATACATATTTAATGTGTGTAGAGTACGTATAGACATTATTATATTTAGTCAAATGGGGCAAACCTAAATATTGTTTGAAGATATACATTGTGATAGATAATATAGTAATATGTAAGTATGTAGAATGGGCTTTTATGGATCTAAGGATGCGCATTGGATTTGGATTAGATTTAGTAGTCGCAGAATTCATTCAAATGCCTTATTACAGATTCAGCAGGTTTGTCAAATACCTTAAGTGTAACATGTAGATTTTAGTGCAATATAATATAATGGAGGAATTCATTGAATTAACCTAGTAAATCCTAAATAGTAAGTAGACGTAGGCTCGTAGGTATTTGAGAACGTGATTGATGTATGTACATACAATTAGATACATCCTACATAGAATTTTTGTTGAGATTTTGAGATAATAGTTGAAGCATAAAATTGCGTAGAGCCATAGTAGTAGAAAAATAAATGTTACCTGGAATTGTGACGTGGTAAATATGTTGGGAAAATTCGGGTGCATTGTCATTGAAATCCATGATGTTGACTGTAAGGCTTGTGAATGCCGTATGGACGGAGTCGGACACTTGGATGTCGACAGTGTGAGACTTTTCTTGTTCATAGTCAATTGGCTTGGCTAGAGTGATGCGACCGCTGTACTTTCCGATAGAGAAGATTGCATTTGGATTGCCATTTTCTGTGAACGCATAGACCAAGCTTGGGTTCGTGTCCACGTCGTTTGCCACCATGGTTGTGACCAAAGTGCCGACCGGGACATTCTCCGTAATGTTGATGACCGAATGAGGCGGGAACGTTGGCTGATTGTCATTGATGTCAATGACATTAATTTGAAGTAGACATGTGCCGGTCATCTGTGGCGATCCTTCGTCAGTAGCAATAATCGTGAGTCGATATTTGTCTTGAATCTCACGATCTAAGACAATGTTAGTTTTCACTATCCCTGAAAATGGTGGCTCGATGATAAATGCATTGTCGTGATTTCCGTCAACAATGTGGTAAATTAAATTTGCATTTGGTCCCTCATCGTTGTCAGTCGCAGTCACCTGGAGGAACAAAACGTTATTATTTACAACAATAAGCACTTGGAAGACTAACGCAGTTAATTTAAGTAATTTGTGCAACTATATGTATAGGCGTCATGCACATGCATACTACATGCATAATATAGAAATGATTGCTGTTAATATTTTGAGGGTAATTTTGTATAAAAACAAAAGATTGCATACTTGAGTGACAAATGTTCCTTTACTGTTCCCTTCCCAAACGGAGGCAATGTAAGAATCTTGAGTGAATCTGGGAACGTTGTCATTTTCATCAGTCAGATTGACATTAACGAGAACATGGGCGTAGAGCGGTACGGTATTATCAGTTTTAGCAGAAACAACGAGACTAAATTTGGGTTGGCGTTCCATATCAAGGTTCGTTCCATCTCGGACACGAATGAGCCCACTTGAGGAGACGATCTCGAAAATATTATCTTCATTTCCTCCAACAATCGAGTAGAGAATTGGTTGCCGTCGTCCATCATTCCTTAATGCAGTCACCTAGAACATTCATCACCGAGAAACTTTTTAATAGAAATTTTAAGTACATACGTGTGTACGAGGAAATAACAAAGTTGAATCACAACAGACAGAAGAGAACAACATCAATTCCTCCAACTCCAACAGACAGACAGGGACAGACAGAGACTTACATACACATAAGTAAATACCTATAATACATACTTAACACATACGTAAACTACTTTTCTATTTAACTCTAAAAGTTTTTCAACCATTTTATCTATTTAAGTTGCTCTATTGTAGTTGTAGTCCCCATATACTTACGTGTGTACGTATGTATGTATGTTTATAAATATATATTTAAGCATTTAGCTCCGATTAGAAAAGAAACAAGAATCTCAGATGACTGAGTAAAGAAAAGAGTGGGAATAGGTAGATAAATGTGGAGATATTTCAGAAGTACACTCATGTAACATTACATACATTACCTATATCTCCTTTATAAGTGTGATTACGTAACAGATTGTGGTAGGGAGAAAAATTTTGTCTGAGCTCGAAATAAACTACATCACCAAACGAAACCAACCACACTCTCAGATAAGTGCAGTGTACACTTTAAACTAATGTACATACGAGAATTCGTCAAGTCAACTTCAACTCAACTTAAGTCTGGCTTCGTTGAACTGGAATCAAGAGTTTACACGGAGTGGAGTAGAGAGACATTAGCCAGAGCCATTATAAGAAATAAAGAACAGGTAGATATTTATAAAGAAAAGGAAAAACAAGGAATGAAATGATTGAATACATAGGCGTACTTTAACTAACATAACAAAACCTAAGGAAAGAATTGTCTGATGATAGTGAAGGAAAAAGAAGGGAAAATAAAAGAGTTTTGTTACGGTCCATTTTGTAGATAGTATAATAGTGTGTAGTAGAGATAGGAGATACACAGACCCATATAATATGGTATAGTATTGTAGGGTAGGTTAAAACTAAAAGTAAGGAGTGAAAACAGTGCTGCTTGATTAATCACCTGGACCATTTCAGTTCCTGGCACTGAGTTTTCAGGGATCTCGGTCTCGTACAGAGATTCTTGGAATCGCACTGTGTTAGGTAAGGGCACATCTCCGACTTGGATGACGACGAGGGCGGTGGAGCTCAGGGAAGGGGTGCCTTGGTCCTTGGCCACTACCTTCACTTGGAATATACGACCTCTCTCCGCTGATAGACTTATAACAGGTGTTATTATTCCGGTTTGAGGCTGCACTCGGAATTTCGTCTCTTGATTCTCTATGCTGTATTATTAGAAGAAGAGAAAATTAGTAGGGTCTTTCGAGTGGAAACCCGTAGTTGCTAGTTATGCAAATAGTCCTTTGGCAAATGGGATTCTACTGCATACATCATAACATAACAACCACACAATAAAATATCTATTGCCTATAAACCTATTTTATACTTTCGTTCTTCAATCCCTATCCATTTCCATTCTTTATCAAATCTGTATAATTTACTCGATATCAAATAAAATTAATGCGTAGGTTTATTTATTACTATTGCATAGTACGGCCAGAGCCTTAATGTAGCATAACATAATAGTATCTATTGCTAATAAATGAATCATTGCGTATGCGGTGCTTATATTGTAATATAAATTAACATCAGTTAAACATCTCAGACTGAAATTCGTAGGAAATTCTTTTCCAATGCAATTGTTAATTATTTAGAGTTTCTGTACCTATAAGTGATATCGGCGTTTACTCCTTCGTCCTGATCCGTGGCAACCAACTGCACGATTTTCTGTCCCGGTTTCGTATAAGGCTGAATTTCAATTAGCACTGGATTTTGACTAAATTCCGGTCTAGTTAAATAAAGAAGCATTAGGTAATTAGCATAATCATTTTAACTAATACATTTCATATTATGTTTGGCTGAGAAAATATTTCAACTCTCCGTGTTTCAAGTTAAGTAGAGATAAACGATGGATTAAAATGTATTTTAAGTGGATTTCATTACTCACCGATTGTCATTGACATCTGTCACGACAATATGAACTTGAGCTTTTGACGAGCGTGAGTCATATAAGCCTCCATCAGTGGCTGCCACCTCAAATGTGTAATCTCGTATCTTTTCCCGATCAAGTGCTCTGTAGTACATACAAATGCAAATTACAGAGTGTTTTTTGTTGTCTTGCAAGTTCAAGTCGATACGATAGGAACGAAGGTAGACTATTATGCATTACATAGCTACATAGTTACGTGTGTATTATGTATGCATTGAGTCTGAGGAAAGGAACAACGTGTGGTGCCGTTGGCAAGTTTTGAAATGCACAGAACATAATAGAATACCAAGAAAAGAAAAGACAAGACTGACACCATGACTATCTGTAGATAGCTATTAGAACATTTGCACTAGAGTTCTGCACATTTCTGCTTACTTTACTTTTGCATTTACGTAACCGCATCCCTTACTTATTGCAAGTAAGTTCATAGGTATATAAATTTATACTTAAGGAAGCAAGGAATCATATTACAGGTAATACATTACGTAGTAGGTAGTGTTAAATATTATGTGAGGCAGATGAGTATACATATAGTGTGGAGCTTACCCTGCGGTGACGATAGCCCCTGTGGCATTGTCAATTGTAAAATGCCAATGACTTTCGTTGTTCAACGAGTATTTTATCACTGAATTGATCCCGATGTCTGCATCACTGGCTTCTACAGAGAGAACGGTTGTTCCGATCGGGACGTTTTCGGGAATGGATGCCGAGTACTGAGGCTATAGGGAGTAGAAAAATAAAAACAATATGGTCAGCTAATTCTTCATAGTTACATTTTAGTATTAGCTATTTCATAATCAGTTATCCCAACGACGATCGCTTCCGTCGGATGGGAAATTTAAATTATGAGTATGAATGTGTGTGAAGAACTACAGTATCTCCCTTGCTAACAACAGGTTTTCGACAAAAATTGTTCGTATAATATGTGGAGACCTTACAAGTTAAAAGCTGTAGTTATTTAAATTAGGGTTTTACTAAATTACAAATTATTCCACACAGCCCACATGGTAAATATGTGAAATAGGTAGAAAAAATATCATTTTAAATTACAATGGGGGATTCTCCTCTTTCCCTACTTATTACTTACGAATTACTCATTGTATTTAGAAGCTTATGAAAAGCTTGTTTGCTATATACCTTAGGTATAGTCTAAACACAATTAGTACCTATTCAAAACACAGTTAGATTAAATCATGTAAATTAAATTGCTAATACATTTTCCGGTAATAAAAAGTGTAGGTCATATAGGTAAATAGTTAATATATGTTGTTGACTTTATCTTGAAAATATCAAATCACGGATCTAACCTTGAATTAATGTATCGGTAGAAAAGACACATTAAAAATTGAAAATAATTTCAAAAATGTAAACGTTATTGTATTGATTCTACAGTACATTGTTATAATAAATTAGGACATTCAAATTCAATTAAGGGGACCAACCTTAGTTGATAATATTGTGTGATAGCTTGATACTGATATCAAATGTAAAGTGCATTAACAATTAAAGGGGTGCTGAAAATCTGCATAAATATTTTAGTTTATCGTCTAAAAGAGATAATGTCTATTGCATTATACTCACGAACGATCAGTAAAGCAGCTGTCATATAATTGTATGTATACCTACTAAATATGTATATATATAATATACTCGTTATAAGAGAGTAGTATTTATAATGTCAATGTGTATTATGTTAGATTGTTACGTAATAGTTATGTAATTGTAAATAATATGTTATATAAATAGTTAGGTACATGTCCTGTAATGCATAGCAATAAATCTGGGGGATGAATCTACATAGTAGTTGGATGTAAATGAATTAAAAGCATAACATAAGTAAACTAGAGTCGGATGGCAGAACAGGTTGTTGTTCTTGTGGGGAGTTGATAGGTTTGTGGCTATAAGTAGAGTCTTTAATGCATTAGTGATGTAATGTGCTCACCTTTGTCCACATCGGGTCACAGTCGTTCTCATCATTCACATATATTGTCATGTTGCACGAGGTTCTTTGCACAGGGAGTCCTTGATCCTGTGCCGTGATAAGCAACTGGTAGTGTGAGCGTCTCTCGCGGTCCAACGGTCGACTCGTGAATTTTCCACTGTGGAGATCCACGCTGAACATGTTGTCCAAGTTTCCAGCCAAAATACTGAAAGTGACTTCTCCATTGCGCCCCGTGTCCGGGTCGATAGCAGTGAAGGTGTGAATGACGCCCAGCTCTGAGTTCTCCGGGACGTAGAGGTCTGTGCACGAGTCCTTAAAGTCGGGGGCATTGTCGTTGACGTCCGCGACGCGGATGACGGCCGTCGTCGTGTCAAATAGAGATACATAGTTCCCGTCGTGAGCATACACTGTCAACACATATTCACTTTGCGATTCCCTATCGATCACTCCTGTCACGGATATTGACCCTGTTGATGGATGAATTGCAAATTTTCCGTCGGCCATACCCTCGGGGATTACGTACAGTAACGTATTATTAGGACCTAAATAGACGACATCCGATGTTAGACAAACTGGTTCAACACAACATAACAACGCACAACACTTTATACCGTCTTGTGAAATTATTGTACACAGACAGATAGACTCATCACATCCCATCACATCACATCACAACTAATATCATAACATACCTACCTACTCACTTAGTTTGCTACATATTATTGCAATATACTTACATTACACTCCTAGACTCCTATATCCTAGTTCAATCAGTTTCTTATACATATCATAGAAAGCAATACATTTTTTAACGAATCCCCTGCCCTGGCCTGGCCTGGCTTCCCAGAATTCCAATGCATATTATGCACATACATACGTAAGTGCCTATACTTATATAAAATCGAACGGCAATATAATACACATATGGCAGCAGATTATCTCCTTTACTATACGTAACCGTACAGCTAGTTCAAGCAAAATCTAAAGTATAGAATAGATAATACATCAGTTTTTACTAAATATTTACTATCTGTCAGTTTGCACATTCTGTAGTACTACTACCGATGAAATGTTAGTAGTAGTTCTTGTCCTATGTGCACGTACCTACTTTCTTCTACTTACTTATTTACGTGTATTGTGTTGTAATGTAAATTGTTCGTATGAAGAATGAAGAATTTATATGTATCAGTTTGCTGTAAAAGTGTATTAGATAATAAGCATGTAGATATTATAGTAATACTAGAGTAGTTGAGAACAGGAGGACTCGTCAATCCAATCCAACATTACATAACACAACTAACTCCATTCCAATCCAATCCACTTAAGCTACATTTTATTTTACATTACAACTATTCTACAACTACTTACTCACAATTTACAATAGGAAAGAACTACAAAACAGCAGATCAACATGAGATAGACGATTTCCTCGCTATTATAGCTAATGTTTCTTTTCTTCTTGTAGCAAACAACTAACTCCAATTAGAATCAAATAATGTATGTGACTTTTCTACGACCCTTGAATGTTAGACAATGTAAGATACATACCTTAAACCTTTCAATAGAATCTTCCAGCAGATATACATACATTAAGTGTTACTTACACACATACTTATTTTGCATAGGTACGCAAAGTCTTAACTTAACTTACTGAGAGGTACCTACGATTAGTTACTACATCAAGTACTGGAAATGTATCTTCACTACACTAGTTCAAGTGTGTAATGCCATGTAAATAATCTGACATAATGTAGTTGTAGAGCCCGTAAGATAAAAAAGAGGTTATGCTGATAGAAGTATTCTGGAGAAACTTCATCTGCTAGTAGCCATTTCATTTTTTAACATTGCAATTGCAATCCTATGCTATCATTTTCTTCGCTCCACAATTTTTTCTAAACCCCAAATAAGTACTACTGCTCGGCTTTGCTGCTTTGGCATTTTTAAATTGTTACAATTGCAATTGTATTTTGTAATATAAGTAAGCAGGCTTCTTGTATACATACATAGAAAGTATATCCTCAATATTATATGTACATTATATAAGATTGCTCGTTTATAAATTTCAGTTTCAATCAGCTCATCGGATCCTCAGTGTTAAATTACGTTACCTTACATTTCACATCCAATCGGCGTCCCTCAATTTCCATGCAATGCAATGCCATGCCGCTCGCTCACTACTCATTATCAATGCAATTAAATAAAATGCAGATTTAATACTATATTTTCAATGAAGGAGTGCAATTACATTATATTAGCTATGTAACAATAGTATATGTATGTGGCTCTTTTTGCTAGTACTTTCTTTCACCTGTTATTAAATATGGAAGTTAAGTATCTTAGATCAAACGTAAGTCATTCTCATCTTGAATGCCGAATAATGCACCAAACCAACCACATATTACATTTTGCACTTGTTATTTCTCACCAACCGAGTAGGAGAGTCATAACTAAAATCTTCTATCATCTGTGTACAAATACAAAACAGAAGTATGTATGTAGAAGAATATCTTATCCAAGAAAATTATTATTCATCTCGTTGCAATGTACAGTGAAATTATATGCAATAATAACCATTAAGTTAGTCGAAGAAGATACTACAGTTCTTACAATGCTTACTAACCGTCATATCCTAACAGGACAACCTTTTCTTTCTTGGTATTAGCTACGTTTTGCGTGATTCTTTTCTAAAACTTTAGTGGTCAAAGCAAATAAATATTTTTAATTATTAGTTTTAAGTATCAATTTGGAATTTCATGGCCATACCATGCTGCATTCGCATAGTAAGTATGTATGAGTACTTCTATGGAAAATATTGCATTGGAGTGTAACTGCATAGTGTATACTAAAATGCCCATAAAGGACAACATAGTATTAACTTTTAACTGTTCAAGTATTTATAATATACAATAAAAGGTAGAGAAAATAAAACAAGAAGATATGAAAAAATAATTTACTACCTAAGTAGGTTTCCATCTTATCACTCCTTCTACGTAGCTATTAGTTTGTACTTTGTAATATTACTATTGGATTATGCATTTTTAATTCTAGTGTCTACAATATTGCTACTACGTTATGGTATGTTATGTAATGTCCTGTCGGATCTGCAAGTTTCCATCCATTCCTCTATTCCCCTCTCACCATCGATTTAGTTACAGTGTACCGGTAGTTGAAATGCATTTAGGGGCATAAACTAGTATTATGATTGTGAGAAAAGTCTAGAGCAGTAAATAATACCAGTAGCTATAGCCACGTATTATATAATATTCTGTAGATAATGCATAAGATAGCAAGTGTTACTAGTAAATAAAACAGGTGCATTTGTGTGTAAAATATTTCTAAAATGGGAAATAGGGAGCCATGACACGGATTTAGCTCTAGAAAATTATCCTTAGTGCAATATTACGTGGAGACGACAGCGATAATGTGCTCACGTACAATTATAGAAACTGGACCTCTTCGTAATGTTAATTATTTATATTTTGTCTGACCATGGATATAGAATGCAATAACACAGAACGTTTTTAATGCATCATTTTCTACACCTACACCATACTATACTTTATGGTTTTTTAATTATTTTAATATTGCATCGGGATGTTGTCACGGATGTTAGTTACCTATCAAACTAGCATGCACAGCAGACCCATGACACAGCTGTAAGTTCAATTTTTTTATTATCATAAATTCATAATTGTCTAAATATTTTAACTGTGCATAATACACACGTACAAAGTAAACAGTGCAATGTGCAGGCCCTTTTGTTGGAGAAGTTTTACCTTTTTAGCAGTACTATTGTATCTGTTGTTTTTAAATTTGGATGTAGGTAATCATAAGTATCTATCTATATTTATAAGAAATACCTATTGTACATAATAATAACTCTACGGCTGTGTGAAATGATGAAGGAATATTTGTGAGTCAGCTACAACTAGTTCCTCATATAGTTTACTTATAAATATAATAATATTAAACGCTAGCAGTACACTATTATGTAATGTACGCTGTAGAATAGGTAGACATGGCATAACATTGGTAATTGTAATTAGATAGGCACATATTATGTGCATTAGCTTCTGCATGTGAGTTTTGATATGTAATATTATGTAAGCAGGATAGTTTTACAGTACATATATGTAATACATACATTAGTGAGCTAAGCTACGGTTTTCCTAGCAAAGAACAAGTAAGTTGTGGTAAACTTGGTTAAAACTCTCACATAGCATTAGTTGTCATAGGATTGTATACGGACGGAGTAGCTAGCACTGTGATCTAACAATCTAACTAGTGCGATTATAATTATACAATGAGAGAAAGAAAAGAAAAGGGAAGTACAAGGGAAAAATGAGAGCGACCTGGCGACGCCGTCCGTCAGCAATGCAATGCAAGTGTGAAGTGAGTCAAGTTGAGTTTAGTGAGGATGGTTTGATTGCATGAGGAATGAAAACGGTTCGTTTCATTCACATTTGGTAGATTTTGTGAAAAATGGAGTGAAGCATAAAAATTAAGATTGATTCGATGGTTATAGCTAGGCTAACGACGAATAAGGTAGAATTTTGTATGCAAAAACCGAATGTGGTATTAGTAACACACGTAAGCTAGTTAGGTATGCATTTCTATTGTCTTTTAAATAACAGTGGAATTGTTTCTTATGTAAATAATATGCATGGCTACATTATCGTAGGTCCTGTAAATATTTAATAGTGTTATATTATATGCGTTGAATTATAATAATAATATGCGATGGGATGTGATGATATCATAGATGTACAAATAATAGCAGGATTTGTTTTTTTATATTATGGTACTTACTTTGGTCTCGATCAAAGGCCGTGACTTTGAGTACTTCAGTTCCAATCAAGGAGTTCTCTTGAACTCTGCCTTCGTATTTCCGGTAGACGAACTGCGGGGGGCTGTTGTTCACATCTTCGACGGTGACTTGCAGGATCTGACTCGCAAAAGTGGCTGGGGTTCCCTGGTCACTTGCGGTGACGTTGAGGGAGAAATAATCGAACTCTTCTTTGTTCAGCGGTTTGACTAGTGACAGTTGGCCATTGTCGTTGTTCAGCATAAAATAGCCGGCATCATTCCCTGCCGTTATGCTGTAGGTGATGCGTCCATTTTCCCTGGAGTCCAAGTCTGTGGCGATGACCGTGTGGAGAATGGAGTTGGCAGGCTCGATTTCGTAGACAGAGATCTTTGGAGAAGATGTAAAAACTGGGTGATTGTCATTTTGGTCTTCGATGATAATGTGGGCAGTGACTGTGGCATTGAGGCGCTCGTTGGGATTGAGGGCTTGGTCCGTAGCTGCCACGACGATTATATGAGAACTATGTGTTTCGTAGTCTAAGGGAGCCTGTAGGTAAAGGGTTCCAGTGAGCATGTTGATTCGGAATTTACCCGGAGGGGACTGTTGGACAATGGTGTAGTAAATGATCCCATTGAGTCCGTCATCGTTGTCCACTGCTGTGAAATTCCAGACATCGCTTCCCACCCGGGCATTTTCGGGGACTGAGAAGACAACCGGGTCCTCGGGGAACCTTGGTCTCTCGTCATTCACATCCAAGATGTCAATTTCGACGGAAATAAAGTTACTCTGTGGATTCATGTCACTGTTGTCGACGGCTTTGACCTGAAGGAGGTAATGAGATGTTATCTCGTAATTAAGTTCCTTGGCTACGAGGAGACCTCCTGATGTCTTGTCTATGTCAAAGGAGTCGTGCGTGTTGCCGCGAATTATGATGTATGTGATGCGACCGTTGTCTCCACTATCTTCATCTGTCGCTGTCACTGTCCCAACCAGTTTTCCCACCGTTGCATTCTCATACAGCTGAAAATCATTCATAATCGTACTAATGTAAGTCTCTCTCTTCTCTCTTCCACATCATCATACATCAACTCAAACATAATTTCATCTTCATACACTCATTTATTATGCATCTTTCTTTCTCTCTGACTTCTGTTTATCTCTATTATACTTATCTTGCATATCAACATCAAACGACATGTCACATGAATTCTAAACCCACCTATGTATTTGCTAACTACGTTCTAATTTTTTATTCTCTCATTTACAGTTACATACCTTGAACATCAAATTTCTTAGAAGTAAGTCATCTTCCTTTTTAAACTGTATACCTACATTTACATTACACGGTACAGTAATGCCCACATACATATTCCAGTTAGTTTCTAACACCTATAACAAATATGGCATTCTATCTTCTTCTTATACATATGTATTATCATTAAGCATTATAAAACTCCAGGTGGACTCCGCAGCACACATCCATTAGAAAATCGATTAGAATGTTTTACTAAAAAGCGTAGCATTATATAACACTTAAGTATGTAATTTTGAATACTATCTGTAAAGTTACTGTTACGTAAATAAGTACCTCCAAGGTATGCAACACGAAATAAATATCCTATATGCATAAGAAACGGATTTAAAATGAGGGTAGAAAGGGTACTTACTTTAAAGCTGAACTTGGAGCGGACCCACAACGGACGGTTGTCATTCAAATCCACCACCTCGATGCGATATTCATGAACTGTTTCAAGGGGCGGAATTCCTTTATCTCTGACAATTACCCCTAATGTGTAGAATGGTTTTTTCTCGTGATCCAAGACGTTCCTTGTTCTGACGACCCCAGTAATGGCGTCAATAGTAAAGTCTTCCGCATCACTGTATCCGTCTGTAAGAAGAACATAACATGCTACTCAACAACTCGACAAACAGACACAATCCACACACACATACCAATCCAAACCAAACCTACCTTCCACAAACAAGGGAACCATTACTATTACACATTTTAACTCCCAGTCAAGTCAAGTCAGTCACAGTCTCAAATAATATCTCTACATCCAACAACACACATTACTCAAAACACATACTCCACCCACACACTAAGGATAACATAATTTCTTTCTTTCCCTCACTTATCCTTAGCATTTACAGATACTTCATCCTATTCCATAAACTTTCCAATTTCAAACTCAAACGTCTGCTCTTCTTAGCAGCTCTAAATTCCCAACTTATTCTTTCGTGTTCTTTTTAGTTGAAGAATTTAGAGGAATTTATATTTATACTTATTGTTAGTTTCCCTTGTATATTTAATAATAGACAATGATACCTAAATATTGATTCTCATACATTACCCTAAATTCTCATGCACTTAAAATCTCAGGTGCTATGAATTTTTTAGTATGTAGTGTTCAAAAATGTTTTATCTGTCCCGACTGATAGTTATTTATTTAAGGTACATACATCTACCTACCTGGATGATCATTCCTAAGAATCAAATGATAAAGAGTGAGGACAACCCATCTTATATGACAAATGACAACCTGTCGTCATTGAACATCACATCAGTGAATTAGGACACGAAAGGTATGCAGTGTTAATAAATACTAGCTAAATGTTCGTATGTATGTACATACTGGACTTCTATGCCACTGCTTTTTTAAAAAGATTTCTCGTGCATAATATTCAGTGCTTTTCTAAAGAAACCTTTCCACTGGTAACAAATAGATCCCATTACAGAAACTATTAGAATCCCCATAATTATAAGTCATCCGAGTATAAATATATCCTGAGGATTTCCTCTCGGCCCTTTTGGAGTTAAGCAATGGATTGCATTTTTGTTTACGTCCGCCCCGAAATTTTTCTGTCTCTTTCTTGATTGCTTCGTCAAACATAATAGTTGGGATGGGAAATTATATCTCTACATAAATACTTAGCTACATATACACATGTACATAATATATGTATTGTACTTGTGTGGCTTTGGCTTTCCTTCATTTTAAGTAGGCATTTTACCAATATATTGCTAAGTTATAGGAAAGCACTGCCCAGCCGATACTCATTTAGTGTTTCCCTTTATTGCTCCACTGTAAAAATAAAAGTTTAATGATCCACTGTAACAACGAACTAGTACGAATTGAAATACCTGTAAATATGCAGTTATCGTTAGCTAATGGTAAAAGAAAACAACTCTTATTATCTGTATTTATAGCATAGTACACCTAGACTAACAATAAGTCAAAACATTAAAAGTGAAATAGTAGGACAAGCGTATTTACTATTAGTAATTATGAATAGGAACTTCACACATAACTAACATTAACTAATATGTACTTACCCACCCACTTATATGCTTTCTATACCAGCGTACTTAATATGCGCATATATACATTTGTATGAACTCTAAGCACGACAAACTCTTCCTACGCTCCTTTACTTATGTGCTCTTCAACAGTAATTATTGCCCATTAACATTGTTATTTTAATATTCAAAATTTGGATATTACTTCAACTTTTGCGGCAATGCAATACGATGTTTGGTAAAGGGAAATTAGTTACCTCGCTGCACTACATTACATTTTACATTCATTGTTAACTATATAGTAGAGAAAACTATTTAGATTGCTATTTTCTTTTAAATGCAATGAGCATCCCCAGTAAAAAAGAAACGGCGGACACCTTACTAATAGTTATTTTAAAATTGTAAGAATACATATTATGTATTGTATGTATGTATATCCTTTTTTAATGTATTGTATTCCATTGTGTTCAACACACATAAAATATCGTAATAGGTACTTACCTACCAAAAATAAGTACACTACATGTGTATGTCCCCAATTTTAAATGTGCTATACTTACAATTTACAATAAAAATAAAAAGAACGACCACTGCACTGCACTGCAAAGACTAAGTTACTTACTGAACATTTACACTTACAGATATACTAGACATTAACTAGGTATTTACTATACCATAGATGCATATGTACCTACGTAGGTATCGTTTAGGTACGATGATGGTGTCTCTATATTGTTCGAGAAAAAAATCTAGTGAAAAGGATATACAGGTATAGCTAAAAAGGTTAAATATATTTCGAATATAGCATATAGCACATATACACATAGATACCTACACATTAAATAGTAAACACGACATTCTTGTGTGTATGTGAACATCTTATTACCATTGTGTGAGATCGTCTCTTTATGTTAGCTGTCACAACTGAATAAGGGAAGAATAGGGTAGAAAAGGGTCAGGACTTACCATTGACAAGTGAGAAGACGACAGTGGCATTTTGTCCATTGTCAGGGTCAGTGGCGACGATCCTTGTCACCTCCGTGCCTCCAGGTTGCTCCTCCCTCACAATCAGAAGATCCTCATCGGGCTCGATAATCGAGGGACTGTTGTCATTCATGTCAGTCACATTGATTTTCACAATGACCTCAGACTGCTTTTGAGGAACCCCTTGGTCGTAGGCGACTACCTGAATTTCATACATTGACTGCTTTTCGCGATCCAAAGATGAAGTTGCGCTCAGAGTTCCTGAAAACATCAATCAAATGCAAATTTTAACTTTTTTGTCCTTCCACAAATACAGATGCATTTCCAATTATGCTTAAGCAGCTGAAAAGTTTGAAAAATTGCAGAAATACATTATAGAAAGATATTCACAAAGCATATTGCGCATGAAATTATACTCAACTTCTAAATAAATTATAATTCTTCATATGCGCATACACCATGAACTTAAATTAAAATAATTAAAAGTATTACTATACGTAGAACCAGTCCGTTTTGGAAGAATAGATATTTGGAAATTTAAATGTAATACAACTATCTTAGGCTATTTGGCATTATAGTATTTTATGTAAAGATAGGTAAGTAAAGTAACATCAAATAAATTCAAGCATAAATAAAGGAGTAATAGGACATTACTAAGAAATCAATTTCACTGCACTTCCATAAGGACGTGGAGATAAATGTAAGACGGAGGGGAGATAAGGGTCTTGATAGAATAGCTTTACCAACAATTAAGTATAAGTACTTATGTACGGTCCTTAATGTCATGCAAGCATGACCCTTGGATCTTCAAATCTCTGCATGATACATTGCATTATCATTAAAGCATGTTAAATCTGTACTATTAACAATAAATAACATGTCCACTTTTCTTATGTATTCAAATGTATACATGAGCCTATACAAAGACTTCAGAGATGTGTATTAATGATAGATGTTAAAGAAAATAATATTCAAAAGGGAGAAGGACACAAAGTAAAAAGTTTTAAAATTTGGTTGGCTTGGCATGTAGTTTATAATAATAAGTGTTTATCTACATACATAGTAAGTAGGTTCACGTATGTACTGTGTACTATGTCTTTTATTGTATTGTATTGTATGCACTTTGTTGTGCTCTCGAAGAACACGAAGAAGACTAGGAATACAAAAGAGAGAGACGCTCACTCACTGAGAGTCTCAAATTATCAGTACATAATATAGTAACAGTAAAGTACACGGAAAGAGCAGAGATACATTATATTCATGCTCTCTTGACATGAGTCTTGTGTTGTGCCAGGGTTGTCGTTTTTGGGGTTTTTTAAAAATAATTCGGGGTATATTGGGTTTTTTGTCACGTTTGTCACAGGCCACGTAGTGTTCAATATATCAAAAAAGTTCATGCATTATTATTTGAACCTATAGCTCACATATAGTGTTATAGTTGCACATAAATGGTACTAGTACCAATTACAGTGGGCAGTAATAAATTGTTTTTAGAATTTTACCCCGTACTTAACTTAAAAAACAACTAAAATACAAAAAGAAAACATCTACATTGTAAGGATGCACAATACATACACCCATTTATAGATGAACCTTACAGGTGCTATTAATGCATATAAAAACCCAAAAAATCCCTTTAAACACGGTTTTTAATAAAATCCTGGGTCGTGGATATTAGTGCAAAATAAACCCGGATTTTCTGCTACCCTGTATTGTGTCTTGTTCTGTTCTGATGTAATGTTGTAGTGGAGCGTCTCAAATCACAATATCAACTCTTTTAGTTCGAATCTATCTATGTATAGTATAGCTTACATAGTTTATATAAAGATGGCTCGATCTTTCCATATATTACATGGCTTTTTGTGTTATGAATATATATTTATGCATATTACAATTTGTCTATGTACCTAGTACATGGATACTTATTTATTCTGAGTAGCATAAAGCAGCATAGTATATGTGTATAAGTATAATAGATTTGTAGAGTTATCGTTAGTACAGGTAGACATAGACAAGCAAGACAGTGTCCGTAAGCAAAGCAAATGTTCACTCATCTTTGTCCCATGCTATATGTCAAACGCATGCTGAGATACATGTATATGAGACAAGCGGTGTGCATTGTTGCTGCTGATTTCACAGAATAAACCTTGTCTCCGGAATTACGCAGATCATGTCCTTATAAAGATTTTACAGCGTCTTCTCTATTGTTCGCTTGAGTGTGGACCCAATGGGGCAATATGAGTTCAACTCATCACCCTACTTACTACTGTTATGCTCTTTACTAAAAATATACCTAATACTAATAACGGCAATACACTTATAATCCAAATTCAACCTCCCATGGATATGAATGCGGTAAGGGCTACTTACTTTTTATAACTAATAAGTACCTAGTCCACATACATATAAATACGTAATAAATATTACATTGGTCACTGTAATGCTACCTCAGAGAATTTAGGGACACCTGTACATATTGTACATATTATGTCGTTAATTTATGTATTTGTCATCAACTAAACTACCTACCTACTTACTAGTAAGAGCAGTCCAAGAAGTAGAGTGCTGTATAAATGAATAATATTCGCAGATGATAAATAAGTAAACTCTTTTCGGTGGACTGCCGGTACTGTATTTTGCATGCTTCAGTTGCATAAGTAATAGTAAATGAGAAATGACAGATGTTTCCACGTTGCACTTTACAATGGAATACTAAGTATGATGTACAGCTAATAATTTTGTGTAAGTATGGTTAATGATAGGTAAAATGGTAAACTAGTATGTTATTTGCATTCACTGAATGAGTTCCAGAGAAATAAACAAATAATATGATGACATCATCTAACTATTACAATTTGTGTCTCATTAGCAAACGATTTCCCAAAACAATACAAAATGTCTTTTGTTAAGTAGTAAGGATTTTGAATTAGAGGACGAATCAAAATCCTAAGTGCTGTACTGAACTCATGCACTCAATTGAGGTATTTGAGACGAACGGCGAGACTAAGCTTAACTTCCTGAACCCACGGAGAATATTCGGTCACTCAGTCAGGTAGGTATGTAATAAGTAACTAAAACTAAAAGGAGACAGAGACAAGGAAAGTATGCTGGACTGCTGACATAAACGATTGTAAGTATTATGAGTAATGGCTAAATTGTCTTGAGAAGATTCTACATTGCATTGTCTTCCCATATTCCTGGAGACTTGGTTATTAGAGCCCAGACCAGACAAGACACTCTTCCTTTCTTGTCAGTTCATGAATGACATGCTTTAGCCCATTACTTTCATGTAATGGTTTTATACTACAGATAATATGCACTTTCAATTTATTAATACCATAAACAACTTTACTTTTCTTGCGATTCCCAATTTTAACTCCCTATTTATTTACTTGTCAGCAAAATAGCAGCAAACATATAATTTTATCATGGTGCCATAATGAAATGTGATAAGACGCTGATGACGCTTCTATAAAATGCAATGTAAATGTTAAGTCAAGCTAAGTCAAAGTCAAGGATGATGAGCTTCCTGTTAATTCGCATGCATGTATGGTAATTTCGTAATAATTGTGAATGAATGTAAATGTTTTACTATTTGCTTTACTCATCATTTTTGACGTTTTGTCTGACTGAGATAAATAGAGGGAGAGTCACCGGCTAATATTATGTTACAGGGATCACACAATAGTCTGCAATTCCAATTCCAACTATTTAGGCAAATAATCAAGCACTACTTTGGATTTTTGACCGGTGTGCTGTGGATGTGGCGTAGTGATTGAGTAGTAGCGGCTAGACAGGTAGAGATACCTCCATTATACAAGTAAGCTAAGGTATGTTCACGTATTATATAGAAGAAGTATGTAGGTACTGTTGTAGTAGTTTTCCTTTGCTTACCTGCGGTCAGCCAGTTTAGCAGTCTGCGGCCAGTGAGCCAGCCAAGCTAAACCAAGTCAGACTAGTGCATGGCTGCCATCCATCCGTGTGATCCCAGTTACAGTTTCCTGAATTCTCGTTAATAGTGTGACTTGATTTGATTTTCACATGAAATCCACACCACTACTAGACGATTACTATTACACTACGACTACAACCGTATAAAATAAGTTCTTTCTTTTCTCCCTGTCTCATTTCTACTTACAATAATTTTAATTCCAAGTGACTCATCCCATTTTGATATAATGGGATTTTGCAAACAATTCTCAGATTACTAATGTGTGCAGACTTGTAATAAAATGAATTTCCCTACTGAATTACCTGCAATTTTCTTTTTCTCCGTAGAATATTATTTAAAATAGTAAATTTTGAGGTAAATAATTGAAAGAAGGAAATTGCGTTGCTATTCTTGTTATATATTTAACGTAATTTATGCTTTAATAAAAATGACATAGTGACGTGACAACCTTAATATATAAAAATTACTACGTTGTACGTATCATTATTATTGGGACATTCCTACTGTAGTAATTCGGGGAAGCCCTCATCACGATGTAAACGCATGTACATATACAAATATAACAATACAAGCATTATTATTATATTGGCCATGCATTGTTATACTTATTAGTAGTCGAAATATAAATAAGTGTCCGTTTGTAGTGTTTGTATATATTTTAATAACTACCTATATTGTATAAATATGAATTGTATATAGAATTGAGAGTTGTGTCCTAGTTCAAGGGCCATTAAGCATTTGACAAAGAAAGGGAGCAGTAAAGTTGTTAGCTTAAAGTCTTAGTAAATAGCTGACAGGAGATAATGAGGTAGATGATGGATTTCTTGACTTACCTGTATTAGGATCAATTTGGAAGTAGCTGTGCGCTGGCTGCAGAGAGTACCTTATGGCACCATTTTCACCAATGTCTTTATCATGAGCAACGACGTAGCCTACATTCGTGCCAGGCTCATTATTCTCTTGAATCGAGAACTGGAAAACACTTTGCGGAAACTGTGGCGCCTGTAAACAATTAATAGCAACTTTAGTTCTGTGCACGTAAGTAAACTGTAGGAAAATCTCGAAGAAAATAAATAAAAGGCAGGAGCCTAGCCATGCCGTGTCAGCCAACGTTCCTTGGCATTGGCATTGCCTTTGAAATGGTACTCCAGCCAAGCCAAGCCAGTCCAGCCAGGTCAGAGAGAGGTTTCTCCAATCATAATGCATTCGACTATCACTACAAGGAATACACATGCTGTACATGCATGGTGTAAGTAACAGTAGCATTTATTCTGGAAATATGTACTAGTAGACGAGAGAGAGGAGCTAAATTGAGCAAACTGCATGCAGGGTGCACAGTACACACTACATACTTAAGTATGTATTTGCTATTTAATAATAGGTGACTAGCTGAAAACGGATAGACAGACAAAGTTCTTCTTAGCCAGTAAGTAGCTAAAGAAAGGGGAAATGTACGTCAGTTAGACATTTATTTGACTTTGACTTCATTTCCCATCCCTTCTACTACTTACTATTAGACTAACGAAAAGTAAAAATGAAATGACAATGAAAGTAAGTCAGGTCAGCTCCTGAATTAAATGCATTTTTATAAATATGCATGTACATGAGTGCAGGAGTATTCCCTGTATTTAAATAGTTAGCATGCTACATATTATTATGTAAATGAATGAATTGTAATACTTATGTATGTAGTGAATACTAAGAAAATAAAGAAATGCTATTGTTGTTTTGTAAGGTGGATTGGATAGTATAATGGCTGGCTGGATAGGTAGAAAGTATTATAATAAACATGTAATGTGTAAATAAACACTTATGCCATGTCTACACTCACATTATCGTTTTCATCTTGAATTCTAAGACTGACTACAGTTGTTGTAGAAAGCGGAGGCGTTCCATGATCTGTGGCCGTAATTCTGATCAAATAGTTATCCACGGTCTCTCTATCCAGTGGGGATTTCAAGTAGAGGATTCCGCTGTTGGGGAAGACACCGAAGAGCTTTTGAAGTTGCGGCTCTTGGAGACTGTAGCTGATCCTGGCATTATTCCCCGTGTCTTCATCCGTAGCATGAACCTATTATTAGAGACAATCAGTATATAGGTATTATAATTATCTCTAATTTCCTCACAACAACAGAACAAAACAAAAGAGCGGCTCCCTCTCTTACTATTTATTTTTGTATACTTTTCGGTGTATGTACTTATTTAGTACAAAGAGGTACATATTATTATTATGTATCAAAGGACGGAAGAGAAGGAAAGGAATCAGGGACTTGTTTTGTTTCCTTCGAATTGGAAATGAATTGATGATGCCTACCTCAGCGATGTGAGAATTCACTGGAAGAGACTCAGAAGCACTAATTATGTATCTTTGCTGGTCGTAGGAAGGTGCATTGTCGTTGACATCTTGTACTTCGATAAACAAGGTCAGATTCTGAGCCATTCTGGGTGGCGAGCCGTAATCTTGCGCTCCAATTATTAATGTGTATCGCTTCACGTTTTCATAGTCCAGGGGCTCTTGTAAAATTATCTGACCGCCTCGGGAATCCAATTTGAACATCTTGGATGGACTCTCCATCAAGGAATAACTCACCAGGCCGTTATCTCCGTCATCCGCATCCTCTGCATGAGCTCCGTAAATCACAGAACCCATCTCTGTGTTCTCCGGAACCCAGATACTCACTTCTTGCATTTCAAATTTAGGAACATTGTCGTTTACATCAAGAATTTTTATGTCAACCTGCAAGTTTGAAAGAATTTATAATATTTTCATTATTTTCCCACTAAATGTGAGTCTTGCAGGTACTACTCCATCCGGCAATGGTTTACATTGTTTTTATAACTTAAGTAGAAAAGAGTTTTTGTTAAATATTACCTGACAATGACTATAGGCAGGAGGTTCATCGCTAGTTGCTTGAATATTTAAAAGAACCGAGGAGTGCTTCTCATGATCGAGATTATTCGCTGTTTTAATGGTACCCGAGTAAGTATCAATGACGAAATACGAGTGAGGGTCCCCGGATGAAATCGAGTAGCGCACTCTTCCACCACCTATTACATGATATATCACTTACTCATTACGATCTTATCTTTTTCTCTAATGGGACATTAAGGAAATGTAAACACGTAAACCACTAACAAAAATATACGTTCAAGACTACGGGAAATGCTAAATATTCACATCATTTTACCATAATACACTAAATTGCATAATAGACTAGAATTGTTTCCTTTTCCTACAATAAGTGCATAAGTAACCATTAAGTATATGAGAAGAGAACGGAACCAGCAAACTTTTAAATTCACTTAAGAAAGCAAAAGTTAGGGACCAATTACTTGAATTATTTATGATTTCTACCTACTATTAAATACATCTACAACATCCCACAGAAAAATATTTCCAGAACATCCCACGAACAAATAACTAATATCATATCCATAATATTGTAGGTATGCACCAGTATACAGTAAATGTAAATATTAAACAAAATATGCACATAATAAAGTCCCCTAATATCTAAGTACGTGAATAACTAAACATAAGTAAGTGAATACTATCAGTAATTGTAAATAAGGACTTATTGGCTCATGGCTTCAGCGAAGTACAATATTAAATACATACGTAGTACAAAACTACTAGAGTCGTAACATAAATAAAATAACGCACTTATCGTAATTTAGCGTAGATTAAATCAGCTTATTTGGCTTGTAAATAGTTTTGGTTTCGTGGGCAAAGTAATTTCCATCAATTAAAATCATTTTCTCTGTCGTAAAGCAGATCATTGGCATAAAAGACCTTTCCATGGACAAAATACTGTTAGGTGTATGTACAGATATATGTGGACTCGTTAAGCACACACATTATTAAAGCTCAAGTCAAAGGAAATATCAGTTTCTTCTTTCATGATGTGTGAAGTGAGAGAGAAACTCATCCTATGCAGATACATTATGTAAATACGGAGATAAATGGTAAATATGATATTTCAAGCTCCATTCAGCCAGACAGGCTTTTAAACGAAATGAGCAAATGCAAAACAAATACTTAAGTATAGTTACAGCATTTCTTACACACCAAACCAGGTTCAGGTGAGCGTGAGTCTGTCTTTGCATTGCATATTTACTAATCATCATCAGTTGGATGGATGGAACTCGTAGTAGTGCCTAATTGTGTGTACTTACAATTTAGAGTCGACAATTAAGTTGGATTTGTAAATCTCATTGACAGCTGAAACCGTTTTCCGTTTACAGTGCCATTGGTCACGTTGACGCATATTAACCATTATTCATGCTTGTGCCTAAAAATTTAACAATAAGAAGGAGAAATGGCTTATAGCTGCAAATCTATGTACATCGTAAACTACCCTAATATCATATTAAGAATCTCATCCCTGTTTCTCTTCACTCAATGCTACAATGGAACTTTAACTGTTTAAGTACTCCTATGTAAAACTCTAAGAAAAATAAATATTAATATATCTCATAGTCATTTTAACGGGCAAAAAACTATTGCCATAGAAAGCACAAGGGTCTCACCTTTCAAACACTAATAAAGTTGAAGTGCTATTTCGTATACCTGTGGAAAACTGTGCGTGTTATGAACAAATCATTGCATATTAGCTATATTATGTTTATTAGTAATTAAAGTATACCTTAGCCCTTTCTCTAAATCATTTTAAAATAAATACTTCACTATTTCATAATATAATATCAAAGCAATTTTTTTTGTAATACTGTGTTGAACTTTGCTTACAAATAAGTAGGTACAAAGAAATGTGTAAATACTCGCAGACTACTGTATCTTATGCGAAAGCTAAATACGGTATAACTAAAATTGTTAAGCTAAATTTAACAACGCACAATTGCTAAATTTTGCAGAGAGACTTTCGCACGATTTTTCCTAAAATCATTATAGCCAGTTTTTAAGTACGGTTAAGATGAGAGTGTTCAAGGAATTAATAGTTATTTACATTGTAAGTAACTGTAGAGAATAAAAGGAGGAAAAGTCTGCTGTCATTCTAGTCCTTGGTATTCGCATTGTGTGTCGTGCACATTGAATGTAAAAATAGCTTGTGTTTAAGTGTGACAAAGGACAAGATGAGAAAAGGAGTGGTCTCAGGACATAGACACCAATATTAAAACACACTGATTAAAATAAATAGAAAAACTAATACACTCTGACAATGCATGCGATGAGATCCATGTACGATTGCTCGCGCACCTTCTTCTTTACATTTGTTATTACTTACAATCGTTACAATCCTTATAAATCCGTTTGCATTTGCTTACTAGGTATATTTTATATATTACAAATAAGTATACCTATACTTAACCCACTGGTTCCTTAGTTTATATTTTCCATTGTAAATTGAAATGAATTGTATAAATGACATAGTATACTACAGTACATATACATATATATTGTGTGTGCAGATAATTGTATTATAGTAAAGTTACATAGTTTCTTATTTTAAACCAAGACAACAAACTCCAAGGGAGAGAAGACAAGTGAAACTTTTTTCAATTGCAATTGGTGTCTCATCTTGTGTTGTGTTTCTCTCTCTTTCTTCCCATTACCTAGTTAGCTAGTTGAAGTTTTAATGAATCTTCTAATATAAACAGTTATTAAGGACGGGCATGCAGTAAAAACGGATATTTCTATATAAGTGTTGCAGCTTATTGTTGGCCCACTGCTCACATCATTGATCTCATGAAGTGACGTGCGAAATTACTATGTATATCCATACTTTTTTAACAGGATACTTTAACGTAATCATTAATGCAGTTCTGCATATTGTCTTTTACATAGATTAGTGCTACGCTATGTAGTATGTATACAATACCAAAGGTAAATTAAATTTTGTATTTAAAATGGAGTACAGAACAACTATGCGCATACAATTACTGTACAATGTGGAATTTAGCTGATGTACTTATTTAGACGAATGAGTAATGAAAATAGATAATGTAAATGTAAGTCTGAGTTGACTTTCCTTGGCTTAGGGCAACCAAGAGGGAATTAAGCTAATCCATGTACACATATGAAAACTGGTGATACTCTGATGTCAGAGGTCATCAATGGAATGCATTCACATTCTAAAATGGAAAAGAAGATGAACAAATGAAAGGAATTTCTTTTTGCACATATACATAGTACACACATGTACAAAACATATGTCAGCCCAGTAGGTTTCAGATTCAACTATGTATCTGCTCTATACACATATAGGTAAATTACCTAATATATATTATATCTGATAGGGTATTAAAGGTGGCTCTTATTTGTTGCACGAAATCTTTAGCTGTGTCCCACTCGGTAGCATTAATATCTTCTGCATACAATATGTATTACATGAATATATTCATTTTATATATAGATAATAGCACTTAATGTTAAAAATGTTCATGTTACCAAACTTATCTTTGAACGTATATTTTTGTTTTATATGGTTGTTATAAGACAAGGAAAGATGATAGTGCGAGAATATGTAATTGAATTTGACCTGATGCAGAGACGGAGCCGACAATGGAGTTTATAGGAGGATTTTCCTCGATAGTGAAGCTATAGCGAGCATGTTGGAAGACAGGCGGTTGCTGTTTGGCATCAACCATGCTGATCATTAGGTCAGCATTTTTCTCGGATTGGAGGCCACTCCCGTCCGTAGCCGAAATTGACAAACGGTAAAAAGGACTTGTTTTCGCCAGTGCGCGGTTCACCGTGATTTCTCCCGTTTGTTTACTGACTTGGAAGTATCCTGCCTCGTTCCCTTTCACGATGGTGTAGGTAATTTGCCCAAATTTTCCAGAATCTTTGTCGACAGCCGCAACGGAAACAATTGGTCCAGTTGGGACGATTCCTTCCCTTAGACTGATGTTGTACTTGAGAGGGTAGAAAACCGGCCGGTTGTCATTTGTGTCGATGACTTGGATTTTGACCATTGTTGTTGAACTTAGACCTCCTAAGAGTTAGATAACATAAAATAATTTCTTTAGTCAATCTCCACTGTCTAAATAACATTAATTTAACACGCACTCTATTAATCATCTTTGTTAATTTCTTGCGTTTCAATTTATTACTTGTAAACACTTCCTTCTTTCTGCTACTATGTATAAAAACTCAAACCGAGCACAGACAGATACTTAATGTCTCTAGAACATAACATAATACGCTAAACCAAGAAACACGCTCGAGGATTTTTACAGTTTTGTTGCATTCTATTGAAGGCAAGAAGGTTAGAACTAACTTAACGTATTTAATGGCAGTACTTACTTAAGCCAAGCGTTTCACGCAGATCAGACTAGAGCAGAGCAGGGGTAAAAACTGTTTTAAAATTTAATCATCTTAAATGTTAGGAAAACAAATAAACTTAAATACCTACAGAGATATCTACTTTGTTGTTCGCTCGCTCGCATGTAAGTAATCTCAAACTGTTATCTTGATTTAACAGTATTTTCTGTCGCAAAGTGTCAAATTTTTCCTTGTAGAAAATTCACGAATTAAATGAAAAGAATGGGAGAGGATAGAAAGCAAGAGACTCATCTCATCTCTCCTCCATCATCTGTAATAAATGTCAACGGATATGGGCATCATGAATGTGCGTTCCTGTTCCTTTGCATTTATTCTGACCAAATACTTACTATGGACATTGGACGAAGAAGTGAACTAGTATGCGGATGCCGGTGGGTATAGGACTCATTGTTGTGTATTGCACGAGTCTTTCCATCAACCAAGCAACCACTCACTCACTCACTTGCAATCGCAATCACTCAAGCGAGCACTCCTTCTTTCGAATTCTGACTGTTTTTGAACTCTAACTTCGTTTGTTATACTCTGTAGTAAATCTGTCTGTGCTGTTGACGTTTTCT
Organism: Tomocerus mixtus; assembly: GCA_034694165.1. Taxonomy (NCBI): domain Eukaryota; kingdom Metazoa; phylum Arthropoda; class Collembola; order Entomobryomorpha; family Tomoceridae; genus Tomocerus; species Tomocerus mixtus. Next base: position 10,370 of record JAQFYC010000082.1, on the reverse strand, counting down.
CTGCATCTTACTTTTTACAATACAGATCCATGTCTATATAGTAATGCATCTACCTACTATAATCACCATAAACTAAGGTGAAATGCATACATAAAGCCATAACGAACTACTATGTATAGATATATAGTAAATACTAGAACAAATAAATTTAATGTCCCTAAATATTGAGGAAAGAGTGGAAGTACAATCCCTTTGGATAACAAACATACCTATATTTTATTATCGGCCAAAGATATCAAAACTTATTATGGTAAGGCACACTAGACCAGTTAATATCTTACATACAACTAGTATGCATTTCTTGCAGAAGGCAGATAGAGATACATACCTAAGTATGTAGCTAAACTATGTATGTTTTGTTGTGACCATTGTAGTCTTGTTCACATAAATACTACATAAGTAATATTATTTCCCTGTACATGTCCTCTTTAACCTTACAAACCAAAACTGGGTTCACAACTGCAATCATTCACTGGACTAGACTTGATTTTATAGTACGTAATATACCTAGTGGATTAGTAATAATTGGATATTGCTCTGCTCTCCATTCCACGAGTAGAAGTAAACTGTATTGTACGGCTAGACTTAGGATTAGACGATATTGCACACTAACAAGAAGACGACATATTATTACTCTCCTCTGTCTTATCAAACCTTGATCTGTATTCGTAATTTTAACTGTCGACTTCAAGTATGACCTTACAGAATTTGAGAAGCTCAGGGCGACATTTGTGAGACATTTATTTAGAGTTTAGACTGACCTGTGTCGGTGGCAACTAGCGGGATCTCGTACACACTCCGTTCTTCATAATCTAACGAGCCGGATACACAAATCTCTCCTGTTGTCGAATTGACTGTAAAGGGCAATGATTTGGCAGAGTTCTCCCGTATTGTGTAGTTAACCATGGCATTGATTCCACAGTCAGGATCGCTTGCCGAAACCTGAAATTCAAACAATATTTTTATTAATTTTAAGTATAGGTGCAATTATTTATTAGGTAAATTTAAATGCTACAACTTCTAAGAACTGGAAGGCTAAGGCTCCCACTACATAATATGTATCATAAATACCACACACTTTGTAGTTATTACTTTCTTAAGAACATAATTGTATGATGCAAGCAAGTAAAATGTACAGATAGATGTGTTTAGTACTGTGATTATCTGCATGCAGTATTCTTTTTAGTATACAAACAATAATTTTCTTTATGGATTACATTTTATTTTTCGCAATGTTGGCTTTGGCTATGGGGATTGCAATAAGCTCTATGAGTAGCATATAGTAATATGCATATTTAGCAAGCAAAGCAAAGCACAATATGTAATGGTAAATTATTACTAAATAAACATTAGATAGACATATGTATTGCAGAGTGGAGTGGTTGTAATAATGAAAATTTAATGTCTTGGCATAGCATTTATATTAATAGCATTGCATGATGGTAAACAACAATAAGAATTCGAATGGTAATTACCACTCTGTCATGTTTTGTGTGACTTTTGTCTGAATAACAATACAAGCTTTGTTTCCGAGAGCGTTTCTCTCCAAGATACATTTATCTATGAATAATTGCTATGTAGCAAGTAATCACGGGAGAGACAAAGCCTTCCGAAAACAAGAAAGTAAAAGCTTTCCAGTCATTACGAAGAATAATGGTAGAATTTTTCTCTTCAAGACAGAGCAATTTATGTAACGGAATTCTTGGGGTGGCAAGGCTCATGTGTTCTGTGGTAAAATGACGAAGGGAGGAAGAAGGACAAGCAGGAACGAAACCAGTAACTGGCTAAAGTAAGCTAGCTAACTAACTAACCTAAGTTGTAAGTAAAGCAAAGCAAGGTGGCGAGAGGACCCAACTAACAGTTGTGACAAGAAAATATCTACCTGGATTTAGATAGTGGACCAGTCAGGAGCTACTTACTTAGTCACTGACAAAAGGAATCTTTAAATCCATTTTAATGTGTCCTGCAGTCAACTCACTTACTAAAAGTTCACATACTTTCATAGTACATAGGTTCCCTTACACTACATTACATATACAAACATATTTATTATACAGAAATAACTCCTAACAAATGCAATGCAAACATAAGGACGGGACCACTGCTAATGGTAACTTCTCGTTGAGAACCAAGCTGTCAATGTCTATTTATAATCTTGGTAATGTAATATGAGAGTGGGCAACTTTTTCTTGAAGGGATACCTTGATTTGAGAATCGAGAAAGAACGATATTATGTAGGTGGGGAAGGTATACATATTATACATTTTATTTATTTTTAAGACTGACTTCATAGCACTCAATCTATTCCCATATACTAAAATGGATGATACATAATATCTGTACCTAAGATATGAACATGTGACGAAATCTTCCAATGCAATGGAAAGGAAACAAAGAAGTTCCCTTCTTAAGGTGAAAATGAGTTTGAAATATTTCCAAAAACCAAATGAGGAAAATGAATTGATAATTTTTTGTTCCGCTTTCCTTTTTACTAGTAAACAAATGATATGCGTAATGACTCTCATTCGCTTCGAAAACAATAAATCCATTAAGAAAGCAATGAAAGTGCATTGTGTATTGGAAACTAGAGCAGATGTAGAAAGGTTACCGCTGTATGTATACTATATATATATTGTAAATTAATTTGTAACCAAAGTACTACAGACAAAGGCATTTTAAAGACCCAATAATTACTAATTCAAAATTTCCAAAAATAATAAAATCTTATATCTAGACTAGTACATAGACTGAAATTAATTTGCGCCACATAATATACTAAATACATTATGGATGGATTTTCAATCAATAACATTGTTCTGCTTCATTTTGCTGTTAGAATAAACCTTCTATTGTACACCATTGATTAGGCAGATGGAATATATATTTTTTTGTAGAGTGTATTTTTGTAGATGTAAATACATAGACTGTAATAGACATTAGACTCAAATAAATTCTGTAGTGTCTTTCTTGTTTGTAATTTGGGATGGGATGGTCGAACGAGGAGAGCAGGCAGAAGATGGATCATCAGATGAAAGTATGGTAAATGGTATGAAGAAGTGGCCAAATACATTCTACGTATCTGTATATGTAGCAAGCAAATCTAAGCAACTGGTAAATATGTATATAACTACATACTAAGATTACTTGTAAAGCCAAGCCAAGCCAAGCCAGGTTAAAGAGGAGTAGGATTGCTAAGCTAAGCTAAGCTAAGCTAAAGTCAGACTCAACAGAGGGAAAGAGAAGAGTAGTAATGAAATGTTATGTAATGGAAAGAGAATAATAAGTCAGCAAGAGAGAATAAGACGAAGAGGAGACGATTGAGAAAAGGAAAAGAAGAATGAGGAGGAAAGGCTTTCGGATGAACTGACGGCATTACTTACAGTTCGTTCCTACATAGAATATACTTTCCTATACTTGTACTTGTACACACAACACAAACACATACATATTTCTGCTAAGCTACACATAAACTAAATACATGGAGAGTTGGGGAGAGATAACTGAACTGAACTGTTGTGCTGTTTCATTTCAGCCCTTCTTGTCCTCTACTTAAGAATACTCACTGCATTAGTTAGTAGTTGATGTACTCAGGCTGGAAAGGAATGCACGATTCCCTGCGGCTACTAACCCAAAAGTGGTCCTCCTCATAGAAAACCCCTATTTTTTACTTATCGCTTAGATACCTTAGCCCAAGCTCAGTTCAACGCTGCAGCTCACTTACTTCTCAACTCAACTCACCTCAGCCAACATTATATTACAGATAGTGCAGCTTTTATATGTACCTTAGAGTATATGCAAGCAAGCTTACTTACTATATATTGATTGCTCACCTGAACTTAACATACTAGCCTTTAACTTACGTTACCTCATCAGTTACTTTACATATAACTATGTATACTACCACTAAACCATTGATAATACACAGTGTGTACATAGATACATCTTTATACTATGTATATCTGATTCTAGGAATTAAAACTCCACGGAATGTAAAGACCGCCGGAATATTTGACCGGTTCAGTATTGCCGCAGTACATATTATACTACTGTGGCAATAATAGTTATTGTACTTATTTCAAGACAATTATGTATTAATATTAATTTAATCTTATTGTTGCTCATTTTTGTAATTAATAAAATAAGTAACCACGGCATTTTACTGAATCAATAAAGCGTTTGTGTAATATATTCATATTAATGACGCAAAACGGCAATAACGTGTCAGATGTAAATATTCCGGAGATCTTTACATTCCGTGGTCTCAAACGTACCAAAGTCCTGCTACCATTATATATATCTCTATCTTTACCCTAACTTTGCATGCATCTTTCTATATAGTACACAACTACTCTACTATTGTATGTGAATAACTATACAAATACATATGTTGTGGTTAAGTGCATGTAAATCTGCAGAATTTGTAGTAGTAGTAGTAGTACTGATATACAATGAACTTTATACTTTATAGTACATACGCCCAATATACCAACATACCTACACAGAAAAGCTATCCAATCTATACAATTCCAATCCAAGGGAAATTCGCATTGCTAAAACATTGCGCTGCTCATCAGATTAATTGCAATATACTTACTCACATTCACATCACAATACCATATACAAACGGAGACGAGAGATGATGTAGAGAAATCAGTCTTTACTTTTTGGCAACTATTAAAAAACAAAGCCCTTAACAGTACCACAAGTAGAACCAAGCACACTCTCTCACCTCAATATAATCCAACCAAACACATTCTCATTCCTATTATACAGCTTTAATAGCCAACTCACTAACTATAATCATTCTAATTCTAATCATCTTGGCTTCGTGGATATTGACATGTGCATCCTTTCACTTTGAACAATTAGTGAATTGAGAAAAGCATACCATTAGGAGTAATTTTTTAGAAGGAACTCACTTTTCTGAATTTCTTTTTCCGACCTAATTTTCCTTGCAATTTAAATTCGCTAATTAATGGCGTAATTAGTTGTTAACAAGACTAGCCATCATAACTTGTTAGCAAGTAGTAGTTTATTTTCAATTGGCTGCACTAAAATTTAGATTTACAGCTAACAAGCTAACTACTAACTATGTATAAGTAGTACATTAGATTTACATTGCTTTGCATTATAGGATAGTGAAGGTAAACATAAAATATGTATGTGCTTATTAAATAAGAAATATTATAGTAATTTCTTTTTAGGATAACGAGTCAAGTAGGTATTCAATTACAGATGTGATAATAATAATATACTTATTATAATAATAACTTAGCATCTCGTATTCCTATTCGTACATACACATACAAACTATGTACATACATTCGTAAGTTGAATTCAATACAGTATAATACAAAGGTAGGCTATGCGGTTTCATCCTCAAACAAATTACTATTTTGGCAATGTGAGATGACAGCTCTTCTTATATGCATTAGCATATTATCGTAATGCTGCTTTCAGTATAGTCAAATACATAAGTAAGTAACGGAGGAGATGCTCAGAGTACAAAAGATGATGAGGCCAAATCATTCATTGAATTGAATGGGACGCAAGATATAATCACATCACAATCACATCACTGTACATCCAGCACACAATACACTCCTATTTAATACAATAATAAATAGTTGTAAAACTGTGCATTTGCATAACTGAACTGAACTAAGTGAGTGACTGAAGATGAGCTACTACATGTATGTACTACGTGTTCTGTGTCTATTACTTAGATTCCTTTCCAAGTGCATCATATCAATTGGGACATTAGCTACCTACTTACATTTACATTACTCACTTCATATCCTTTTATTCTTCTTTGCCTTCCAAAGCTTGCTCGACTAATAATTTATGATTACATTGCACATCTCAATGAGCATGTCTTCTACAATTTGTGCATTGCATTGCATTGGATTCAAGATTCAAGATTCAACTGAACTGAACTAAACCAAAAAAGAGCGCACACTGAGATGAGATACATACAAAACGTCCTCTTACTGATAAAAAATTCTCTATATAATATTTAACAGCAGATTATTACATATGTTTGTATAAATATGTATGTGTAGGTAGGTATGTATTGTTATTATTCAAATGCGATATACAAAAATGCAGGAATGCAAATGTAAAAATGCATTGTAAGTATAATTGTATATTGTAGAGTAGAAGGTAAGGCTAACGCAATCTATACAGCAACGTGTGTATACTACACATACTCAATGCGTTGTCAGTTATCTTATTTGAATGCCATGTTGTGTTACCGTAGAAGATGACATTCCTTCTCATTAACTATTATCACTAAAGGAAAGGAAGCGACTCGAGAAAACTACATCTAGTAAATACGATACTACACATGTCCTTAAACAACTATGGTATGCAGTATGCATGGAACACACAATATAATAACCGCAGAATAATTTAGCGTTGCAGTATGCATAATGTATGCACAATTCATTAGCATTTAACCCATAATAAGGTAACTCATCTATGGACAGTACTAATAAGTAATAATGTTACAGAGGTACTTAGTAATGGAACGTGGAGTAAATCTGCTGGGACATCATCATATTTATGTTGCCTCTGAATAATATATATATCACAGTATTTTAAAAAAAATAACAAAGCTCTATTTTTAAAGAAGTGTATTAAAGATTTAAGAAATAATACTTTCAGCGATTATTATTTTTTAAAGCTGTATGGCTCTTTTTTGACATACAATTCTGTTTTTTTGGGGATAGTAAGCAAGAAATGGGGTGGCAAAATAGAGTGATCTATTTAGATTCTATGTAGTATAATAAGTATTAGAAGACAGTGCATTTAATTTCACAGACGATTCAATCACTCAGCTATATTCATCTCAAAATAGTCAAGACGAAGACAAATTCAGTACTTGGTAGATGAAATGGAGCTCATCTATTCTCTATCCATCTCATTGTAATAATCTTCTTCATCCTCAATATACTCTTTTACTTCTAACTGCCTACTCGTTAGCTTCCGATCTTCTGCTCACAACTAATCTCAGTATGATTTCACACTACGGTAAAATATTAATCCCCCTTCCCAAAGATCATTGAATGTAAATCTGTATTTTTCTGAATGCCGTTATTAATACTCTGGCTTATTTTGATGGTTAATGTTTTCCCTTTAAGTTGTCCGCGGATAAATAAATAAATTCCCCGTTTACTTATTTATCTTTCAAAATGCTATCTTTTCTTGCATATTTAGTATTATTAGAGATGATAATTTCGTAGTTCTAATGCACCTTGACTTCCGCCAGTACATTTATTATTGACTACAATAGAAAGCTGTACAATGAAATGAAATGTAATCGGCAAGAATGGCATGAATATTTATTATCTTTTGAATTGAAGTTGTATTGTAGATATTATAATAATGTAGCGCTAAGAATGCTATTGCGGCATTATTGTATTAAAATTGGATTGGATTGTATTGCCTGTTGAAGATATTGTAAGTAGAATGAATTGAAATGGATTGAATTGGAGAAGAACATAAACTTAGGCTCAGCACCAGAGTATAAAATAGAGATACACACTATAATATTACTACTACTTTGCTTTCGCTGTTGATACGATAGAGATTGGAGATCTTGCCAAATCAAAAGTAATCAACATTCCAATCTTACCCCAAAAACTAGCGATAGAATATTATATATATACCAAACTGCATGAACCACCTTGATTACGTCCTCCATATTTGATGCGAACGGAATAATTGCCCATCAGCCTCCCTCATTTTGAAATTAGCATCAGCCTATGATCTCTCCTTCCTAAACTCAAGAGCCCTCCGAGTCAATCAACATCAATATTTTTCAGTATTATAGATAGATACCTGTATGGATAAGAATTTTATCCATTCCTTCCAGCCTACATATTCGAAATTCAACCCAAACATTGTCCAGAACCAAACAATCCTGTATAAAGCATAATCTCTTCTAACTAATACATGCATTACATAATGTATCCCATAATATTCGTTATACGAACGGTTTAGACCTATAAGATACATGGATACCTATATGTATACATATACAAATAAATATGAATATGATTGGCATTCATAGTTCATATCTTGACATAATTACAATTACAATATACATACTGCTACTACCTACTACCTACTACCTACGTCCACGTTATTAACCATGGTATGTTATACTACATTATATATTTCCCATTTCAGAAGTCAAGATGAAGGTAGAAAAGTTTATGTGCATTCTCTCGGTGCTTTAATGTTATAAAACTAATTGTAAATAAAACACATTCATTTTATATAGCCTCTATCAAAAGAGAGGCCGAATTGGTTTGACTTTGAATGTGACGTGATGTGGTTTTATAGACCATTTATTATGCATACACATAAATATTTTATTTTCTATCTTCAGGCATTCGCTATTTATATTTAGAAATACTGTTACTTTTCCTGTACACTTACTTCTAATACTTTTCTTTCGTACTTGATCTTGAATTGTTAAACTGTTATATAGCAATGGCTTCTTACGAGTAAATAGATAATATAGTATGTAGATATCCCATCACAGTAGTAAAGCCTAAGCAAGAAATGATGCTAGTTGAAATCATTGATTGGATGAAGAGCGAGTGTAGTTTGTGTGTGTGTGTATGTATTTTGTATATTGTATAAGTAGAGTATTTATGTAGTAAGTAATAAAGTGCACTGGAGTAGACAGAGAATAGGGAATGTTGTCTGCCGTTAAAAGTTAAACTTTTAGAACAGTCATTAAAACAGGCTAGACTAGACCAGACAATAAGAGAACACAAGACAAGGCAGCTAGCATTGGTTTACATTTTACATTTCCTTCGGTTTGATTTGGTCTTCTTTTCTTTACATGTCGTCTATACCGTTTGCCTAGTCACCTCTCTGGTTTTCTTGCACTCACTCCTTACTTTTAGTTACCTTACCTTACCTTATCTTATAATACTGTAAATATACATACTCTCTAGTATTCACTTATAGGTAGGTATATATCTATCCTATTTTTCTGATGCTATTTATTTTAGCCATATGCATACTTGCCTGAATAACAGCTATATCATATACCTACCTGTACAGATAGTTATGTACTTGTGTATGTACGTGTACGCCATGATTAGACATAAGGATGAGACATTAGTTAGCTTAGGTAGGTACTTAAATTCGTTGAGCTGCCAATAGATGTGAAGAGAATTTTGTAAACAACGAAAATCTCAAAAGCTCAGTAATTTCTACTCTACCTGTCAAAAAGAGTAATTTCTTTCTCGTAAACACTAATATTTTAAAGGAATAAACTTTTAGATGCACAATATTTGGTAAAAGAGAGGAAAATATTCAGTTCCTTCATACTTCACTTGACTTAAGTTGAGTGGAGGGCCTATTATGCACTTGAGCAAAAGGTAAAGGTCCTACTTAAATTATTGTAAGTATTCCATTTTCCATTCCACTACCTTGAATAATGTATATTGGATTGAATTGCATGGATCTTAAAAGAATTTTAGTTTAGTGACTCCAATGAAATCCTCACTAATACTTGACATATATAAAGAGGAAAACAGATAGCAGAGATTTGCCTGTTTACCTAGATTTACTTACTCTACTCAGTAATGCTAGGCTAGGTACAATTTTAAAGATACAAAAACTATACATACTTACTACTATTTATAAGGAGTAAAGGTCTGAAAAGTTTCTATTGTATAGTGCTAAGAAAACAGATGAAGCCTAAGCACTGCATAATTTTTACAATGAGCACATGCTCAATTATAAAAACGACTGCCCTGGTTTCACTCATTGTTTAAGTCTCATTGAATAAGAAATAGTTTCTGGGTGCTAAAGAAGCCCATCACAGCACAGATTGAGTGAGCGACGCAGGAAATGAAGGCACGACACTATCCCTAAATGAAAGGACACGAATTTCACATCTATTCGATGGACAAGTATTTTTAATTTAGGAACGCCAGGGGTTCAACACAAACTTGAAACTTTTTGTCTTGGTTTCTTAGCCAATTCAATTCAAAAGTGAAGTCCTATAGAATAAAGTGTACATGCAGCAACTCAATAACATCATTTCTAATTTGGTTTAGTAACTTGAATTAAATGAAGACCAATGCACTCAAAATGTGGCTACCTACTCAAAAAGCCCTTAATAATATATTATTACCCAAATTAATAAAGACAGCTGCCAATAAATAGTAAAATCTTGACTTTGATGCTCACTCCAATAAATCCTAAATACTAGTACAGCTACACAGGTAAAATAAAAAATGTAACAAAATCAGAAGTACCTGCAACCAGTGTTCACAAGCCGGCTGGCTAGCCGGCTAACATGGCTGGCTAAAACGGCTAGCCGGCTGGTTGAAATGTTTAGC